>JAOTRN010000001.1:21835236-21849063 GCA_028566695.1 Bagroides melapterus
AGAGAGAGAGAGAGAGAGAGAGAGAGTTCACTTCATCATTTCTGTATTTCTCTGTATAAATTAATAAACACACTTTTCCTCCTTCTTTTTGCTAGTCATCATTCCTCTTTATTGAAACATGAGACTCGTGATCAGTTCTCAGATTTTATTACTGCATTTTGATCGTCTTTTGAATTTGTACAGGGGAAACCAGGACGCGATGGCTACCCGGTAAATTTAATTTCACTTCCCCTCCCTCTTTTTTTTTCTCCATGGATTATCGTTTTCTGCCTTTTTTTTGCCTTCCTGCTCTCTTCATCTCATACTTTACATGTCTTTTAAATTCTTTTATTATCCTAAATTCTTTAGTTCTTCTCCTTCCTCACAGACATTTGGATTGTTACATCCAGCTACACCTGCTTATGGTTAGTTACGTACAACACTATTTAGTTAAAAAGAAAAAAAGAAGACAAAATCAACCTGTCTCGATGATTATCAACAAGTATTTGTGATTTGTAAATAAATAACAAATGTTCAAAAATAAAAATAAATACATAAATAAACAAAATACCAGTACCATTACAATACCATTTTTTAATTCTTAATGCCAAGATAGTGTTGAAATATATAAATTATTAGTGTAGAAATATATATATAGTAGGGAAAAGTGTCTAAATTATGTCATTCATTTATCTATCTGTAATAATAATAATATAAACAAAAAATTAAAAAATAGATAAAAACAGATCAATAAACAGACAATTATTACAATTATTTTTTATATATATATATATTTTGTAATATTCATGTATTTTGTAATTAATTAAATGTGAATGAATGACTCGATCTAGCTGATTTTCCTCGATTAATTTTAACACACAGCGGTGTCGCTGCTTACCCACAACCTTTACGTTTTTTATTATTAATATTCACGTATTAATTCGTTAATATTTAGCTTAGTTAATATTTCCATAAAACTCCGTTTCAGATCTTGTCTGTGTTTACTCTGGTTTAGTTTAGACTAGTACACTGGGTGTCTGATGAAGGTCTGATGCCCTCTAGTGGCTGTGATCGGTACTGAACAGAACTGAAGCAGCGGTTTATCAGTGTGAGTGTGTGTGAGCCGGAGACTCTGGATTACACGACATCCTGTTGTTCGATACTGAGTAATAGAGCTCACGGCTAATTAAAACAAATCTCATAACAACAGACTTTCCCCTGAGGAGAGGTGATTATGGGTGTGAGAACAGACAAAGTGTTTGTTTGTGTGTCTTTGCTGACCGATGCTCATTATAGCGTTGTCTGTCTCACCGGTGGGTCTTTAGTGTGTATCTCTATCTGTGTATTTTAAGCATGATGAGTAGCTCTACTCTGCTCATGTATTTAAATATGACACAAGCGTAGGGTGTTATTCTTTCCATTATTTTAGCTATCCTGTAGATTGTGATCAGTCTGGGCCTGACACACTCACGCTCACTCACACACGTGGAGAAATTTGTGTTTATTGAGCAGTTTTGCTAAGTTTCCCAGAGTCTCTGTCTGCCTCGTTCTCATTCCTGTCGGGAATTTACCTCTGAATAATTACTCACAGGTGTGTGTGTGTGTGTGTTTCACAAGAAAACAGCCAAAACAAAAAAGGACTGAGCTGAATATCAGCAGGAATACTGAGACCATGAATATTTCGTATATATTTCAATTCAGTGTTATGCTCCGATTAGAATTGGGCTCCACTTAGAACATAGCCTCTTAGGTCAGTAATGCTCTTCTTTATCTTACTGATCACTTTTTTATCCTACGAGGAAAAAAAAATCTATACACACGAGCGTGGTCTATTCCATTATGACCCAGCCACTTTCCGCAATAATTTGCATGCATACTTATTGAAAGGTTTGAGGAGGACGAAAACCTGTCTAAATCTTATGCAGTTTTGAAGATTTTGGAGCGAAGTGTTAAGTCTCGTACACATCAGCATTTTTCGCGACGTTTTTCGATGTTTGCTCCCAAGTTATTTTCGCTGGCGATGAGCCGAGTGAACGTGCAATTTCACTCCCTGACATTAGATGGCGCTAATGAAAAACATAATTACTCCGGTACACAAGGTGGCGCTGCGCAACTTTATGCTTATGACACTCGCTTGTCACACAGAAGTAGAATAGGAGCGCCAGTATTTACTTGCTTTTCAAAACCATTCACATGTATTTTTTTGTTAACTGGCAAACAAAACGTGGACATTTCAAGCAGCAGCAGAAACGTTTATCATAAAGCTATTTCTTTTGCGAAATCAATGAGAACAGCAGCTCTACATTCATCTTGCCGCGATGCATCTTTCATCGTGGTATCAATGTGTGCTCGGAAAGACCGTTGTGTGTTTGAGCGCCCCCAAGTCGTGATGTACTGTAACTTCAACATCTACTGCCACGTGAACAAAATCGCCAATCTCATTGGTCGGTCAGTTTTTAAGGCGGGCCCGAGCCCGAGGCATTTTTTAAATGACGCTTTTACGTCTGGCGTTTTGATCGTCGGTGTGCACACTCACATTTGCATCCTTTGTTTACTCACGAGGCGTTAAACGTCAGCGATAATCGCAAATAATTCGTCCAAATAAACGTCATCATCAGTAGCATCATAATTCCGACTGAAGGAAAATATTTTGTTAGAACAGTGTTTTATAGAGATGAGAGAAAATTAATAATCCATAGGGTTTTAAAAACAATAAACTCTCAGTCTTGATATTGAGCTCAGCGCCTACATTAATTCATACAAAAGGAATTTACATACATGGTGAGCAGAAAAGCATCACAAAACATATTATGGTAGATGAACTACAACAGGAGAAGAAGCAAAGAAGAGGAATGAGAGGCTACAGTGGGCACAGACTCAACTCTTACCATCTGGAATAAACTTGGAAGAAATGTACATCCTTTAAGCAATTGCAAGTTCTTTGCATCATCTGAATGAATATTTTTGTGACAGATACACAGCTTTCTCTGCAGTGTAAACACCAGCAAGGTCTGTGTTTTTGCGCCACAGTACCAGCCTCCAGTCTTGTGGAGCGGATTCAGCAGATGTGTGTGGAAACAAATCTTTTTAAATCTCTCAGCCAGGCGCAGCGGGCCATACGTTTGCAATTGCTCGCTTCTTTCCGGGAATCGCCTGCCTTTCAGAAACATTCCTTTTCGAAACTAATTAAGTATTAAGTATTTAGTAAATAAAGTAAGCTTTATTTCCTCAACACGGCTGTTTAGTTAATATGGAACGTCCTGGGATTTCACCTAAAACAACTTTCAGATTATGTAACTCGGTTCAGGTCGTTATTTTAACTGGAATAGTGAAAGCTGACAGGATTAATACAGTAATTGGGTTAGAAGGCCAACATTTTCGGTTTGGGACACAGAGCACATGTGTGTGTGTGAAAAGTGCATACAGACGGTATTGTGTAAATCTGTGTGTGTGTGATACAGCTGTGTGCACCTTACACCTGCTCTCACACACTCAGTAGCTGAACACTTGTTGTAATCTTTGAGAAAAGACCCTCATCAAAGTTAGCTCAGCTTTTTATATTTTATAAACAGAAATGTATTATTTATTCATGAAACATTCTTCTATTTTAGAACGAAGACTTTAATAAATGTATTCTTTTAGAATAACATTAACTATAAAGTCTAACCCAGAGGCAGTGGTTGCTTAATCAGTTAAGGCTCTGAGTCTAAGATCAGGGTTCAAGCCCTAGTACTGCCAAGCTAGATGCTAGATTTTAGCTAGAAACCTGCTAGATTTTAGTGATTTTGTAAAATTTGACCTTGTCTTTTTTACGTTTGAAATCTCTCAGAGAATAAATAGAATTCAGTTCGTTTCAGTTAGCAAAACCTAGCAAAAATGACCTTCAGAGAGCGATCACTGAGTCATTTTTTGAAGAGCACTCTTGAGAATATTTTGTTGTTTTTTTCCAGCTCTCTATTTAGACTTTTCTCTCATTAAAGAGGTAACATGATACGAGACCACAAAGTATCTCATGAATAAAAATCTAAAGGTTGTATATTTGGGCTATTATGAAAAATTCCACATAAAACAGAGCAAAGGCTTTTTCACCTCCTGCCAAACATCAAAAAGAGGAACTGGCATGAAAAGGGTTTTCTTTACTGACTTACTGGCCTCTTGCTTTTTTTCATCTGTGCCAGCTATCAAAGAGACTTTCTGCTGGTGGGGAAAAAAAGAATGTCATGTTTCACAAATGATTTTTTTATGTATTTGGACCGTAACACAAAGCAATAAACAATTACCCCTTGGGAAGCGAAGGTGAAATTGAAAAGGATGGGATTTCATGGGCATTAGATCCAGATGCTTGGTCTTATTTTTTTTCGTCTTCCACTTACCGTAGTCTCACCACAAAACCCATGCTGTGGTGTGATTGTGGCTTTGAGGTTCTCTTGGTCCAAAACATAAGACGTGAACGGAGACGGACGATCGTTTGGGTTCCCATCAGTTCAGGTTTCTAACTGAACTAAGAGCACTGATCAAAGAATTTGAAATATTCTGCACCCTGGTCACCACATCCCGCTTCAGGATACAAAGAGACCAAGAATTTAGTGTTCAGTTCATTTATATATTTAAATCTTTGTAAGCGCTTACTTTCTCATGGAGAATAATTTGAAAAAAAAAAAAAAATCTGTTACTCAATACATTAAGGCAATCTTAGCAATCATGTAACATCTTGTATGAACTTCAAATATACAAATATTTCACTTCACTTAAGGCTCAATCCAAAGAAGAAGAATAACGTGTCTGCAGCGTAAATACCAGCAGTAGGTGGTTCTTATTGATTTGACGTATCAATCATTTGTTTAGTAGCCAAAGATGTGAGATCAAAGTAAGGCTTAAACTAAAGTGGAGTGCTTTTTGGACTGAGAATGAGAGATAGAAAATAACATTTGGAAATATTTTGCTTACAAAACTTTGCATGAAACCATGTGGTCAATGATGTAAATGGCAGCAGTGACATAAATGACATCAATATCATTGGTGACATCAGTGATATAATTAACATAAATGACATCAAAGGCATCAGTGACATCAGTGAGATCAACGACAGCAAATGCATCAATGACACAATTTACATAGATGACATCAATAACATCAATGGCATCAGTGATATAAATGACATTCATAACGTCAGTGGCATCAGAAGTATAAATGACTTCAATGGTATCGGTGACATAAATGACATCACTGACATCACTGACATCGGTAAAAAAAATCTATGACAACAATGAACATAACCTCTTATAGGATGTTGTCTGCAGGTTCTTTTTTCTGATTCTCATCCACCCTGAAATTCACTCCATAAATATTTACTACAACATTAACATCGATGCTCAAGACTTCACAGGGAAAAAGTTCTGACATATCAGCTCCGTGGCTTTGCGTGAAGTTGGGGATACAGCTCGTGATCAGGCATGATTTATGCTCCTGGAGAATTTGAGTGGTTAAGGGTCTTGCTCTGAGACATTAAGTCTGTAGCACAGGGGTCAGGTGCACCAGCTGCATGTAAGTTCAGTCGTGAGTCAATCCTTAACCAAATATGTTGAAAGAAGTGTAAAACTAGTATAGTGTAGAATTTCAGGTGCGGTTCATCTAAACCCATGACGTAAAACAGTGATTGTAGTGAAGCAAGGGGCATTCTGTTTATCCCCTGTCACTCACAGCAACAATAACCAATCATGGACATCGACTTTACACACCAACACCAGTTTTACCACAGCTACTTACAGCCCTGTTAGTGATGGTGACCGGAGAGAAATACACGTCTCAATGACCAGGAAAGTGAAGTTTATCCCGTGAGCCTGATTGGTGGAGATACTGTATGGTGATGATGTGAACATGACAATTTTCCCAATTTCCACATGACTACATGTCAATAAAGTAATTCATTGCTGGCTATCAACATAATCATTGCCTTTTTCCATATTTTTTGCCCATAGTGTAGATTAAAAGATTAGAAACAGCGAGGCTGAGTGGAAGTACAGAGCTGTGCTGAAGGCAGGGTCACGCTCTCAGTGTAATCAGGTTTCCAATCCTGTGCTCTTGAGGCCTTAACAGAGACCAGTTTCAGCTGCAGTGCTCGAGGTCACAAACCTTTCCCTGGTCTGAATTTGTCATTTTCAAGGGAGAAAAAAGTTAAGCACTAACAATGAACAGAAGACAGAAAAGCAATTATTCTATTTTCTCAGCTTGCCTCTTGAGGTTTCACTGGTTATTTGAACCCCATTTTATACTCATTTTAGAACATGTGTAGTAAAACCGTATATTTTTGACAGAACTTTCTTCTTTCTATTTCTTCAGAAGTAATAAGGTCTGGGATGTGGACAAGTCTTATCTTCGGAAATCAGGAATCACAAAGCCACACTTAGGACTTGCTGTTGGCTATGACTTCATTCTTTGTTGTTTTTTTAAGCCTTTACATGGTTCAGGGTTGAGGTTTAACACATTATTGTTCTCAAATTCATGATTGTGGTTGAAGTTAATAATACATTTTGTACTTCATTACTGATTGCTATCATTGGAGGAATTTGCATTAGGGGTGGAATGCAGTTTTCAGGATTTTCATGCTTATGATATTCCGGATCCAAGTTTTGTTCGGTTTAGTAATTAGTTAATGAGCTGGATAAGAAACTCTTTAAACTTTCTAGAACACTGAGCCACTAGCACTGGGACTGGGAATCACAAGTGTTATCTGGGATGTTTTGTAAACAAACACTATCAGTTATATTTGTGATTTGAATAAAATTCTGGCTGAAAATCTGGCTTTCATAAGCATTTGATAACTTGATGGTATGCTTAGTATGTGCTTATTAAGTACTTATTAAATGAAAGGCAATTTTCTTAACAAAAGGCAATTTGATCAAATGTTCAGTTTGATCAACTAACGCAGTTGTTTTGATCTTTCTCATCTGTTGTTGTAAATAAATGTAGAGTTTGTTTTTTCATTGAATACTTAAAAAAAATTAACTATATAGTAGCCTTTAGCATGAGCCATGCATCATAGCCTCTTGACCCATATTTTGTCCCTACCAAAATCTATGATCACATTCACATATGCCATTCGTCAATTTGAGCATTCTAACAATACCATGAACTTATATGAATCATTTATAGAGATAAAAATTTTAAATCTAATTATATATTTGAGCCTTCCTGAGCCACTGCTGAAATGAATACCAAACCAAGCCAAGTGCACCGGTAGCACATATACATATCCTATCCGTTTAGCTTACCTCTGGGAGGTCATGTTGTGTCAGACGTCATAAATCAATCTGCATTTCTGAGCTTGAGATTCATTTGTCTCTGTTTGGGAAAGACTGGCGTGACCTCTATGTGCACACCAAGGCTGCTCATCATGACCAGCCACCAGGGAAATCAGGCAACTTAAATGTTACCAGATGGACCTGACACTGAGACAAAGATGCATGAGCCACATTTACACATCCACATTCTAGACCAAACCATGCCATCCTTAACATCTACTTCTTATCTGGGAAGATGGGGTTTGGTCAAATAAGGAAGGGTATATCATATTACATGACTTCAAGCAAAGTATGACTCTTGTATATAATACTAATAATGGTATAGTTCCTTATACAACAAATTCTCATCAGTACTACTTTTTACCCCACAGCTATGCATTTGACCCATGAAATGGGGTTTATGGTGTCATTCTAGTGTAGCACTTTTCTCTTCTCCCACTTCTGCTCCTGGTTTCCCAAATTCAAGAGGCCATACCTCAAGGGACTAAAAAAATGACCATGCAATATAAATATACTATATGCAGGTCGCACAGGTCAAAGGACACCTCTGCTAAGCTTCTTCAGACACTCCACCATCATGCCTCATGGAGTGTTTGAAGTTTTTGTCCAGAGGGATTTTTAAAATTCTTGTCCAAAAGGGGTTGTGTGGGTGCAGAAAAAGTACACAAAGTTTTTTGAGTGGACCTGTATTCTGACATTTGCAGGTTTTTTCTGGACTTTGGATCATTTGTTAAACTGTGAAAGATGTTTTTGAGCCAGGGAGCTATCCAGAGATCTGGGACTTGGACCTCATACGTAGTGGAATTTGTACTTGGCTCTGTCTTGGTCTTGGGCATCACTTTCATTAAATAAGGGCTTGGTCTTGCCTGAGAGTTTGTCAAAATAACTTTTGTGCTGCGTTTTCTTTTCTTTATAAATTCAGAGAGTTTGACAAGATGGGGTTCATTTCTTCTAAGAAATGCAGACTAATTATTGGCACAATGTAAGAATGAAGTAAACTAGTTTCCTGAAATAAAGGCCTGGCTTCAAAAAGGATCTAATGTGTTTGGTTTTGGTCTGGATGTGGTCTTGCTTTCATTTGGACTTGATCTCCTCTCCCCTTAAGACATAGTCTTGATTCTCAGATCCTGCTCTTAGACTTGTCTTTGACTTGACAGTCCTGGTCTGGGGTGGTGCAATATACTTATACCCTGACATTAATATAATAGGAGTTTTTTAAGTTGTAGGGATATCAGACATGGCACACATCCCTTTCTTGGTTCACATCAAAACATTTAAGCCATATGAAATAAACTGGTCTTTAGATGTTTTTATGTTTAACACCTGCTAATAGTCAGCTCACTAGCACACTATAAAAAGGTTCCATCTAGCATGCCTACGGGCTGAACTGAATTTATTTCTCTTTTAAAAGAGGGTTCCAAGTGGAATACCTGTAACTACCCAGAGAGTACTTGAGGTACCATTTGTCTTCGAGCATGCCTATAAAATTAAGAAGTGATATCATGCTGCGCTTACACTGAAATCCTGTTCTTTCTTTTTCTGTACTTTATCTCCTATCATTTCTGTGATTTATTATCCAGCACCTTCTGTTACAGCTGTATCTACACTTTGTTCTTTATTGGCCCATCTTTTTGGCGAAGCCACAGTGTCTAACTGCTCATTTCTCTTCTTCTGCCTTCTCTCTGTGTACAGGGGCCTCTCGGCTTGGATGGTAAACCCGTGAGTATCTGTCTCCAGCTTTGAGTGACATCAGGAGGACGTGTGCATGTGTGTGAAAGTCTAGAAAAGATGGATTGCAGTATTCCTGTTTTATATTAGACAGAATTTCAGTAATTTCAGTAATTTCAGTCAATTATTGAATGTTTAAGATAAACGGACGCTGTGTGATGTTCTCAGCTTACTTAAACAGCCGAACAATCATTCCAGCTCTGTATACATTAAGCCTGAATAGCATGCTAATTGATAGCTAGTTTCTCCAACGTTTATAAAACATGAAGGAAAAACAGGTGCAAATATGGTCAAAGCTAATGTGGCATGCTAATTGCTAGCCAATTGTCTCCAGATTTAATTCTTTTGGCAAAAACAGAAAAATCTGCACTCAGGTGTAATGAACTTTTAAAAAGACATCTTATTTTATATTGTTAGTTAGGTTTCTCTCTTTTACAAACCATCAACTAGCAAAGGTGAAGGCTAAACACTTGCTAGCAAAGCAGTGTTGGCTAAAGCAGTGTCAGATAAAGTAACTGCTTAGCTAGTATTGCTGAGTCAGTCAGTTTAATTCTGTTATAATTAAGAATTTTTAAAATTAATTAGCTAATTAGCTTTCTGGCATTTATAAGGTAATGTAATACCTAATGCTTTTTTTGTCTAACAGAACATAATATTCAAAATAAGAGCTCACATGAAGTTAATACACCTAAAATAGCTTATTTAAGAGATGGTCTGTCATGTGGGAAGTGAATAAAACTCTCCTCATTCTTTAATTAATAAATAAATCAGTGTCAGCTTTAGCAACTTGCTGTGTAACCAACCGGGTGGTTTTATTCCTTACACTTAACTTCTGCTGCATGTTTCTTCAGTCTTGATATAATAACAGATTTTCAATGCTAAGTATTACTTTTTCAGTCTGATATTAAAGATAATATATTAACTGATGTACATCAGTGTTGACATTTGTTTTTGTTCTTTATCTGTATCATCTATTTCTCTCCAAAGGGTCCTCCTGGGCAAAAAGGAAGTCAGGTATTTTTTTGTTGTTGTTGCTGTTATTCCTCTATTTGAGATGTGAGCTATACATTATCGCATGCCACCACTTGATTGCTTTTAACCTTCGTCGAACCCAGTGGGCAGTTGGAAGGTGAATTTACGATACACCGTCTCTACACCCATCTGGTAGCTGTTACCCCGTACTGCGTAAATGAAGGACTGTGGTTTTTATCCTTTTGTGCAGACGTCTGTCTACACAACATGTCTGTCTTCCCCGGTTATTTATCAGCTATGTAGCAAAGCCAACAACCTGAGATGGAAATGATGGATTACACAGAAAAAAAAGGAAAGTTTGTCCTAACCCTGATTCCCATTCTGACATTTCCAAGAGGCATACACAACGCTATAAACCACTTCTGCTCCTCCAAACACTATTAATCTGATGCTTCAGGCTTGAAAGAGATGTCAGGTCGTTTTGGGTTTTGTCAAAAGAAAAATCACAATCAGTTGTCAATTGAGTTTCAACATGAATCTCAACCGGCTGTCTGTTGGCTGTAGGTTTGGGATTACATCACAGCACAGTGTCAGAATGCGACAAGGCAACTGATGATCGTCTTCTGCTCATCTGTAGCTTTGTGTATTCTGATTTCCTCTGCAGCTGCTCAGACTGTTTTCAGAGCTGGGTCACAGCTCCAGGGTTCCCGGCTTGACACGAGTTTCATTCTGGTTCTCCAGCTTCACTAAACTGCACATATGTGTTTGAAGGCATGTGTGTGGTGCCCAGGGTGTGTTTTCTACTCATGCTCCAGATCTGTCTCAACCCTGGCCGGGATGAAGTGCTTACTAAAGATGAAGGAATGAATAAATTAACTAATGCCCTAGACTTAGGATGTAGTTGTTTTTTTCCTAATCCGGGTTACAGTAGCTCTGAGTGTGAAGCAAAGCAGAAATCTACCCAGGATGTGTTAAACGTCCATCACAGGCTGCAATATAGCCATACATTCACACCTTGGAGAAAAATTAGAGCATGTCGCATGTAGAGAACATGTCAAACTGCAATATAGCCATACGTTCACACCTTGGAGAAAAATTAGAGCATGTCGCATGTAGAGAATATGTCAAACTTTAAAGTTAACTCTGAAGTTAAAATATCAAAGCATATCTAGAAGAGATTCTTATTCTGACTCCGTGATTCAGATTCCTTACCTGATTTTTTAAATTTTTTGTTATTATGACTTTTATTATCGTTCCAATTCTATATTTGGACTCAGTTTCTTATTCTATTCTCACTGATCCTGATTTGTTTTCTCACCCTAATGCACAAAATTGTGTAAGAATTTTTTTTTTTTTAAGATTTATTTTGCTTTATTGAACTGAGATCATTAAATGATAATACTATATATCAATATTTCTCATCTGTCCTCCTTTTCTGTCCTCAGGGGCCAGCTGGACCAAAAGGAGATAAGGTATACTATCTCTTGCTTCCTCTCATCCCCATGTAACAATCTTCAGTCAGTATTAAATTCTCTAAACTTTTGGTTTTAAGAAGGTTCTGCATTGAGCGTGATTTATAGAAAATATTGGAAACTTCCTGCAACATTGCTATAACCTGGTTGTGGGAACCCTACTGCTTGCATAATGTTAGTGTTTGTGTAGCATTTAAAGCAGGAGTGTTCATTCTGTAACCTTATTAGTACCTTGTGAATATTTTACAAACGTTCTTGTAGCATCCTCCATACAGATTAAGCCACAAGCGTAAACCTCTCCTTACACGTTACTCTGTCGTGCCGAAAGGTAATTCTCTCTCGTGCTTCACAGCAACCACATGTTTTTCCAAATTGTCTCGCAGCAAGTGACGCGGTTACTCCGTGCTGCCGTGCGTGCACGTGGACACGAGAACACCGGGTGTCGGACCACATCTTAAAAAAATCGCAATAAACAAAAATGAGGCTTGGAATATTCTTGTTGATTATCTCTGGAAAAAAGCCACAGGAGCTTGGCCTTAATCAGTGTCTTCCTTGAACCATGGCACAAACTTCCTTCTGCTTTTATCTGTACGTTTCTTTGTTATTGTGAAAGTGACGACATTAGAGGATCAGGTTGATGAATTGACATACAAATGCAACACAGTGTTCATAATCATTCATTTTCATTCTTTTTTTAAAGGGTGACCAAGGAGAGATTGGGCCAAGGGTAAGTTCTTATTTGTGTTGGTGAACAGATCTTTTTCTTATCAAATGCATTATGTACTGATTTAAAATCACAGAATATTCATTTTAATCAATTGTTATGAATCAGACTTTTATCAAAATATTATTCTTTATAATTATTATTATGGAATTAGTTTGCATGTTGCATATGGTTTAAGTTTATCATGAAATTGTCACTCAAGTTAAGACTAGATCCTGAATCAAATCCCTGTGTGTGAGGTTTGTAAGGGAAAGTTTATCATTAGAGAAAATAGATGATGAACAAAATGTACCAGGAAATATTTTAGATTTAATTTAATTTAATTCCCAATTAAATCTGAAGTCTGTAAAAGTCTGTAGAAATGTACAGTATTGTGTTGTGAAGGACATTGTGATTTAATTGTCTCATTGATCTCCTCAAACCTCCTCAAAGATCAGAGATGAGACAAAAGAGATTAATTTAAGATGTTTCACGACCGTGTTTTGGACTTGCTCGGGCGAACGGACAAAAGTCGGGAAGCTCTGCTACTTTAATGTTGCTTTCGGAATGTGAAAAAAATGAAACATATCGATATATTGAAGTTAATTATATTCACACCAGGAGACAAAAAAATAAAAGAGCGTTTCAGATCACTCCTGCTGTCACTTTGAGCTCTCAAACATTAGATCAGCAGTGAAAATGTAAGCTGGATGCTAGACAACGGATTTGAGAAAGGATTATATCATATTTAATTTCCTGTATTCAGTTTCATACTATTCACATGATTGAGGATCCATCATCCATCTAGCTCAAGTTTTGGCATTGCCACTGTCAGCAAGCAGCTCCTGACTTCACAGCTGTATTATTGGACTGATTTTATATTTCTCCCTCTCTTTAAACCTGATCTGATGGAATTCCCTATACACCAGCTCAGGATGAGGAAATGTTAATTAGCTGATAGCTAATCAGTCACAAGCTAGCGTTGTGTTAGTGTTTGTGTTGTGATGATGTCGGTCGTGTCTCTGCTCCAGGGTCACGCCACTCACGCAGGTCTGTTCAGTAATCAGATCCCCATCAAGGTTTGTCCATTTTCTGATTCCATACACGTTCTTCTGAACCCCGTGTGAAAGAGCCGTCCGATTTTCTTCCTCTTCTTCGCTTCAACTCTTGTTCCACAAGCATTTTGTCAAGGCTTTACACTCGCTTCTGACACACAGACAATACTTTCTGTCCTGATCTCTCTTCTCTTCTCTTCTCTTCTCTTCTCTTCTCTATTTTCCTCTTCTCTTCTTTGTTCTCTTCTCTTCTTTTAACTTCAGATGGTCTTTCCTCGCTATGATCACGGCTTCATCTCTGCCGAACAGCCCACATTTCAGAGACGTATGCTGAAGGTAGCAGGAGTGAAAGGCATGCCCTGTTTACTTACAACTCCAACCTGCACCGTCTTTCATGCTAACGTTAACTACATGCATGTGTCTGTATTCTATGGGGTGACTTTTTTTTGTCCAGTTTAATCTAGCAGTGATTAATAGCAACATGTTCACACAATGGGCCTCGTTTATGAAACCGTATACAAACAGAAATCAAACAATAAATCATACGCAGGAACGTTACATGGAGAAATGTGGAATTTGTTCGTCTTGTCTTGTCTTGTCTTGTCTTGTCTTGTCTT
>JAOTRN010000001.1:21862748-21874739 GCA_028566695.1 Bagroides melapterus
TTGTCCTTCTGTCACAGGGACCGCCAGGACCACCAGGACCTCCTGGACCTCCAGGAAAGGACGGGATAAAGGTGAGTGTGATATTTCAGTAACGTAGAGACATAGTGATGAAGAGTGTGTGACGTGTGTGCTCTGTGTGGCTGTGTGTGTGTGTGTGTGTGTGTGTGTGTGTGTTTGTGTTAATACAGGGAGAACTGGGCTTACCTGGACTAGCTGGAGTAGATGGAGAGAAGGTGAATAAATAAAGAGAATGACACATCATAATTTTTTAACCATTTCTAGCTACATTTACAACTCCTCCCATCACTTACACCATAGCAAACACTTCAGCCAATGATATAGAAACAATAATCTGCTCATGCTAAGTTCACAAACATTGTGTCATATCAAGTTTAACATGAAATATTAGACAAAGGTCCTGACCAGAAGACACCATTTTTGGTAATGACAAAAAGGGAACTGATCGTTGAGTTGAATTATTTCGTATTAACTAATTGCTGTTTTAGGGAGCTAAAGGAGATGCTGGAGAACCAGGAACCCCTGGAGACAGAGGAGAGAAGGGAGAGATGGGACTGTCTGGTCCTGCTGTATGTAACCTTCTCTTCAGAGCAATACTGACTGTGTGTTCATGTGGCCTCATTATGACTGTGTGTGTGTGTGTGTGTGTGTGTTTCAGGGAATAGATGGACAGAAAGGAGAGAAAGGAGACAGCAGACTAGAAGATAACCTGGTCAGTAAAGTGGATGTTTTTATTGTAGAGCATTAAATATACTGTTAGATGTTCACTGGTGAGTTCAGATCTCAGATTTATGCTTTTTTTTTGGTTGTTTTTTACTCTACAGGTTCAGATGATTTCTCAGCCCGGGCCACCAGGACCTCCAGGACCAAGAGGACCTCCAGGATTTATGGTGAGTTCACAGCACATCATCGTCATAGTCATCATCATCATCATCATCATCATCATCATCATCATCTCTCACACACACACACACGCATAGTCTCACTCTTACACACACTAAATCTTTACTGTGTTTTATTTCAGGGTCATACTGGGATTCCTGGTCCAAAGGTCCGTTTCATACTGGGACATATTTCTCTTTTTAATAAACTAATAATCAGATGGCAGTATATTAAAATTTCATTAACTCCACTTTCCTGATTAATTGCAATAAACTCTTTGATTTATAAATGAATTAAACCATTTGATATATTTTTGTTGCTTAAAAATTAAAAAGCAAACATTGTTCATGGGTAGGAATAACAGGAATAAAAAACATACGTCAAACTTCACAAAATAATTATTATTATTAACAATTCCTGTCTTTCCACCAAAATCGCAAATGTCTAAAATATTTAAAGTTGATGAATGATTAAAAATTTATATCAAGAATATTATTTATTTCAAATATTTGTATATTAATAATATTTTGTAAGACTATTTTGTAACATTAATAACACTATGACTAGTGTTAAATTACAGTAATGATCTCAGATGATTTGAAGATGAATTCTTTCTGGTCTAACAGGGTGATCCAGGAGAGAGTATTAAAGGAGATAAGGGAGATCCAGGAGTTCCAGGAATCACGGTGAGAACGCGTCCTTTACTAAAACTCCTGAATCCTATGACATAACAAATCATGATAAATGTAAAGGATCATTTGTGAAATCTGATGTTTTTTTTCAGGGAGTTCAGGGCCCACAGGGACCCACAGGTCCTGCAGGGTTGGTCGGCCTTCCGGGATCCAAGGGCGAAAAAGTAAGAGCTGGAAGTTGACTGAATTACGAACACATGAGTTCAGAAAATGTTACAGCGTTTGACCTGATATGGTTTGTTCAGATGTGTTGTGGAGACGCTCAGGAATGATTGAGTGATTCGGTTTGAATGAATGAATTTACAGAACTATTTACTGATTTTGAACTGATGTCATACTGTGTGATAAATGAATGTCATCTGTGTCTTCTCAGGGAAAACAAGGAGAGCCCGGATTAGACGTAAGTGTCTGATAAGAGTGATTGTATATCTTGACTCTGGGACTTGTTTGACTCTCATGTGTATTGTGTACAGGGCTTTCCTGGGCTTACAGGAGAGAAAGGAGACACGGGGGCTAAAGGAGAGAAGGTAGAGATGGAGAAAAAGAATGGGCTTTATTATTATTATTATTTTATTATTATTATTATTATTATTATTATTATTATTTATAGGAAATATTTTGCATTTCTGTAGGTATAAACATGCTTATTTATGCTCAGGTTTATTTGGATTGATGAGTGTGAATGTTCATTATTTCCTGTTTCCTTTCTCAGGGCGATCGTGGCTCTGTAGGAAAGAGGGGGCTGAAGGGACAGAAAGGAGAACAGGGGCCACCCGGGTTAGACCAGCCCTGTCCTGTGGTGCGTGATAAACATCTTAACACATCTTAACAGAGCAGAATTTTATCAGGATTTAATGTCTACCTTCTTCACACACTAATTTCCCTCTGCTGTTCCTTACCTGTTTATCCTTTTATTTCTGCTCTTCAGGTCTGTGTGTGTGTATGAGAGAGAGAGGGAGAGAGAGCGAGCGACAGAGAGAGACTGAGCTTGTGTGTGTGTGTGTTTTTTTTGAGAGAGCAAGAGAGACAGAGAGTGTGTGTACGTGTCAGAGAGAGATAGAGCGTGAGTGTTACTGTGTGTGTATGTGTGTTACTGTGTGTGTGTGTGTGTGTTACTGTGTGTGTGTGTGTGTGTGTGTGTGTTACTGTTTGTGTGTGGTTAACAGTACTTGTGTGAGAGCAGTTTTCAGTGTGTGTATGTTCTTACTGACAGGGTTCTGCAGGATGTAAAGGCCAGGCAGTTGAAAGTGGGCAGTCTGACCACGGAGCTCCCTGCAGGCTGGTACTGTACCACTGCCTGGAGTGTGTTTGGCTCTGAGCATGAATATAAATATGAGAGCTTAACATTTTAACATGTAAATAAATAAAAGCGAGCTGATCGAGCCGACTAGAGAAGACATGCAGCAGATGTTCCGCTTACCTTACTCACACTTTATATATAAGATATCGCTTTAAAAGGATTTAATGATTCGTCATGAGACTCTAAACACCTATGTTGTGCCTTTAATTATTTTATTAATAATAAAGCAGCCAAACTAGAAATATTTTGCTTTTCACTGGTGTCGCAGCATCAAAGATACATGTTTAGATTGTTTACCTGAAGGTAGATGCTTTGGATGCGGTGTACTTTATATTCTTTATATTAACAACAACAAAAAAATACACTCAACTGTAATCAAATTCTACTATTTCCCATTTCCTCTTTCCCTTGTTTCCATTTGCTGTTCTAAACAAAGATTATTAAATCCTTCTTGATTGTGATATAAACCTGCATGCTTTTCCTTTGAGATATTTAGTGTAATATTTATTCAGCCGTATTTGTGTTTGTTCTCGTCAGGGTCCGGATGGTCTTCCGATACCAGGCTGTTGGCACAAGGTTAGTCCGCATTTCTATTCCGAACCACATCTTGCGTCTCCTGCGGAAGTCGGAAGGTTTTTTTTAAGCCTCAGATATACCTCTGGATTCACTTTTTGGTCACAAGCTTCCAAATTGTGCAGGTTGCAATCCGATTTGCTCTTGACATTTCTGTGTGTACTTCCATATATAATAGACATGACACAAGAAGCCTTTCAGTGCAAGGTAAACTGCAACGAAATAAGTTCATAGCATCCTTAGGAGATTTTCTACAATTCATCAGCACCATAAATAGTCATACCACATGATATTGCACACGGACATACACACAGATTTATTTTATTGTGTGTATTATTTTTATTCTGTCTAGATCCGTGTTGTTTTGTTGGTTGTCATGTGATATGAAGTACAAGCTGTTAAATTTCTGATTGAGGTGGGAGGGACATAATACTCTGCTATGCCAATCTCATGTCAATCACAGCAACACTAGCCAATCATCACTGTCTGTGAGCTCATGTATGTGGAAGAGGGCAGACAAAGACATCAATGTGTTTTGGATGAAGAACATGTTAGCCTTTATCATTTTTCTCTGTTAGCTCTCATATAATAACAAGCTGGCAGATGGAGAGATAATGGGAGCATTGATGGTGAAAAATTGATGACGTTGAAAACTTCTGACTTTGGCTGTTTTTTTTTCTGAATGACTGCTTGGCACATTTACTGAATTAATGTTTATAGAACTGCACTCTAAAATCTAATATCTGTGTTTTTGTTTTGCAGTGATGACTAACATGAAGCGTAATCAGGTTCCTGTACATATTTCTACAGCATAAATACAACCTCCTATTTTTTTAATAAGACTCTGATGATTATTCATCAGCCATAGAGTTACCTACAGTATTTTTATAGATATAAATATATGTATATTTTTCAATATACTAAACATTCTGGACCAGACTAGGAGTTTGTATATTTGTATAAATCTATATTTTTGGATTTGCACGGACATTTTGGAGGAAGGTGTGAAGGACTGCTTCCTTGCCTCTGCTGCATGAGCTCCTGCATGTGCATCACATGACGTGATCAGCAGTCGAACCGGGAGCGTTTTGTTCTGTTTTTAAAGGACGAAGGGACGCTGCAGAGGATCAAGCGAAAGCGTCTGTCGCAGCCTTGACTACACAAGTGGAGGAGTGAAGTAATCGATCCGTCACACAAGAACTTCTTCGTGATGAACTGAACCCTGGAGAAGTACCCTTCCTCTGTGGGGCACGTGGGAGTACGTGTAGTGGCTCTCGTGACGGTCATGTTGTCTAGAGATGTTTCGAGCTCTTCACTAGCTTATGGATAAAGAAAAGCTGGTTATATCTTCGTAAACGCTAACAATCGGGTGTGGAGAAATGACATCGAAGAGCTGATATCTAACGTCTTGATTTGTTATCATTACTAGCATACGCTTCTTTTTTTCTTTGCAATAAATGAACCGTGTCGTCGGATGGTTCTTTTTTCTTTTGTAATTAAGAAAGATTAGCGTGTTACTGTATTTTTTTGTATTATGATTATTATTAAATGTACACTACTACTAGATTGTATTATATTTTGTTAACATATTGTCGTATTGATTTATTATTTTGTTGGGATTCTTTATATTACCATGACGACCTGTGATTTCGTTTAACATCACATTCAGTTTCTTTATCAGTGTATTAATTTATGGTATATTTTGCTATTATGGTATATTATGGTTTAATTGCTAGGGATGCATTGATATGATTTGATTTTCTTTTTACACTTTTTACACTTTTTTGTTGTTCGATAACGAATAACGATGCGGAAATTGAGTAAAGTGTTTTTGTTACGCAAACAATGAGGTTGCGTTACTTTATTTAAGCGTGTGCACGCGCGCAGGTTATTAGGCTCGTGATCTCAAAAAAATAACATACAGCTGTTATTTTCGCTCACACAGCGTCATCGGTAGATATTTTTTTCTCATCTGTATAGTGTCAAGGATTTAAGTTAAGTATGTGTTTATTTGGTTAATGGGAAGATGTCCTCCTTTGGAAATTTTTCGCAGTTTGGTCGATTTTCATCGTCATTATCAATGACGTTCATTTCGTGTCACCATGACAACGTTTGATTCCTTTGTTTTGGTTAAATAAAAAAAATCCATTTTGTTTGTGTACGTCTTAAACGACAAAGAAGTGTTTATTTGCCTTACTGAAAGAAAATACTGCACAGTTAACGTGCATAATTGTGACAATAAAATCCGCGCACGTTCTTGTGCCGTTCACGTCTCAATCAGCTCTCTAGCTCCCTAGGTAGTGACTCAGTATAAAGTGTTCATGAGTTCTGATGCTGAGTCAAACAAACCTTATATAAGAAAAAGTTAAATAAAAATAGGCAACATATCAGTAATGCTTTGAGCGCTACAAAAAACGCTAACAAGCGATTCGTATTTTGTAGGCGAAGTTGGCTGAGAGTTTGGTTCGTCCATCTTTTTTCGAGCTCAGAAAACAGGCCGTCCAGATTTCCAGTAGAGGATCATAGTGAGCATGGATGCTTTGGAGCATTGTGGATTTTTATGGGAGCTAATTTTCTAATGCACTGTAAAAACTTTGCGATTTAGAGCCCTAAATATGACCCTCTCCATGATCAGTGCGCTGAATAGTGAACCAGGGCGCTGATTGAGACACAGCCAATATTTCTGACGCTCTTACGCGATATCGGACCTGATATAGAGCCTATATTATTGTCAGTATCGATGCATCCCTGCTAATTGCGTTTTAACAGACAAGAACAATAAATGAGGTTTGGTTTTCATTCATGGAAATTTTTTAAAGTTAGACATTTGAAGACTTTTATGTAGCATGAAACCCATTCATTCTCAGAATCAGAATCAGAATCAGGTTTTATTCGCCAAGTATGTTTACATACAAGGAATTTGATTCCGGCTGTTTGTATCTCTCAAGTACATGCCATCATAAAACACTTTACATTTGTTAGAGACGCAGAAGCATTTACATTTACGTTTATTTACTACACAAGTAAAGAAGACTATAATCTATAATCTATAGTCTATATAATCTATAAAGTTTCTGCCAATTTACTAAACTTCATATTGATATTAATATATATTTACACACACTGGAAACTGCTCTCACAGAAATTACTGCTAACCACACACACCCACACCCGTGCATTGTAAATGGACGTTAGGAAAGAGACACCACCTCTGTCACACACACACTTGCATAGCTGTTATTCGAACGTCTACAATGCCAATTGGATCACAAGCCATTACGAATCAGTGTGTTACGTGGGTTTTTTTCCTCCCATCATTCTAAAGAACTGAATTTATTTCGGAAATGGTATTACTTTCTAAGTGTTGCTGCTAAATCGGTATTTGTATTTCTCTTGATTTCCGAGCAGAAGCTTTCATTCTCTCAGCAGCTGCATGCCACCAGCTCAAGTAAGAGTCGAACTTCTCATGATTTTTTTTTTAACATAAAGCTTGTTTAAATAAATAAATAAATAATATACATTCATAGCTTAGCTGACTGGTCTTTAAAGAATGATAGTTTAGAGACAAAGTTTCCAACAGGAATTATTTCAGCATTTTGATGTTTTTTCAATATAAATCAGTCAGCTTTCTTCTGTTTGTAATTGCGTGCAAGTTCTGCAAAATGGTGTTGTTACTGTACACGTAATACAGAGACATGCTCATGAATCATCAGGAAAATGTTCATATATTAACAAATAAACTATTTCCACTGAACCTGATTGTGTGTTACTGTGTGTTAAGCAGAAAATTACATTACTGACAACCAGGGGCGCTGCTAGCAATTTTGGGCCCTATGAAAGAACATGAGATTGGGGCCCCTACCACACCCAATCTACATCAATAAATCAGTTTTCTGAGGGCCCCCAAAGTGCATGGGCCCTTAGAATCGTCCTAACTTTCCCCCACTTAGCGGCACCCCTGCTGACAACTCTACACTACTGTACAATCATTCAATGATGATGGATTTTAGTGCCGATTAAACTCAGTTTCCACACTGGCACTTTAATCCGAATCAGAGTGCGGTAAAAGCCATCACCTGGCGTGAGTTCGGTTGAGCTTATACTGTGCCACAATTCCTGTGAACGTGAACTCAACTCATACTCGAGTCCACACTCTTTCAAGAAAGTGCTCACTTTTGCTGCGGCTATATTATTTTAATTTCAACAACACTGACTTACTTGGCTCCCACAGAGTTAGAAAATGATTATGCCGACTCTGTTTCCTTAAAATTTTATTTGAGGCATCAGACTCAAACTGAACAGCTGCATGGCAGATAAATCTTTATACAGAACAAAATGTTAGTGTGTGTGCTGGAATGCAAAAAAATGCCATTTCACTAGAAACACTTAATATTCAAAACAACAAAATACCCTTCACTATAAAAGCAACTGGTATGATGAATATATTATATATCAGAGCAGGATTTGAACTATAAAACGGATTTCATTTACTAAAAATGTCTAGAAAAAAATACAAACTGGTGAGAACGTTGTGTATTATACTACAATCGTGAAATCCAAAAATCCAGCCAGTGAAATGCTATTGCTCATGGACAGAGGGGAAAAAGTTGACCAGTGGACACAACTAGCTCAATGTCATGCTACACTTGATATCAACAGACACAAGCGCTGAAGTACAATTTAAGTGAATTTCAACAGCAAAAAAAAAAAAAAAAAGTGTGTGATCCTTTGTACCTGAAAACATCTGGCATAAAACTTTGAATGTTCAGACTTGAGTTCTAAACAGAGAAACACGGACATGCTGAAGGAGGTCTGATTCACACGGTTAGTCTTGGAATGTGATGATCAGGTAATCGTGTGATTTGAAACGATGTACAACTGTCTTATTATTCTGTGCTGAAAAGAATCTAACAGAATTACGTTAGAAATCTAAACTTAACTTCGCCACCGTTTCATTTCACAATGACAGAATCCTCACACATTTTTTGAGCCTCAGTGGTGTTGGAAAAGAAGTTGCACGACTTCTGAGATCAGAACTGAACAAAAAAAATGATGATGCTGTAACAACCATGTTCTGCATAGATATAATTACAGACTTGAATGCTGGGAAAAAAGTTCACAATGCCTCTATTAAAAAATAAATCGGTACTATTTACATATAGATCCCTCTTACGTGCTGGAAGTCGTGCTGTTACAGCAGGTTTGTGATACCCTGTTTACTGCGGTCTGTCTGAAGCACAAACAAATGTATTATGTTCAAAAAATAAATAAAAAAGCAGATGTGTATCTAAATGATCACGTTCACAATAAACTGAAAGTGCAACTTGAACCCGGGTTAAATATCGGCAATATGTCAAACTGCTGAAATAAATCCTGGCACTGTAATGTGTGTGAAGGTTTTTATGGAGTGTGCATGTGACCTGAGTAAAGAAAAAAGGGTGGGGTTGGTGTGCACCGATGTCAGAAGCCAGACGGAGTGAGAATGTTCATGTCACGATGTTTGAGTTTATGTGCAGACGCCTTCTTCTCCTCCACTCCGGTCACTTCCAGCTTCGGAGCCTTGAAGTTGGTTGGATCTTCAACAGCAAGGTTCACCTGGGTCTTGATGCCATCAAGGGTGGTGGACTTCTGAAGCCCAAAGTATGACTGCAGACTGAATCCTCCTGTGAGATAATCGGACGAATTGGGAGGAGAAAAGAAAACACAAATATTCTGTGTCTGTCTAAACACCGTCTGTTAAGCTAATCTTCACAAAATTCATCATGAATCAGTGTTTACAAATTTTCTCCAGAAATAAAGTTTGGCTACAGAAGAACTCCAAAATGCAGTGACATAATTTACTGCTGAGTTTTCCTGTGAGCAAAAGGAGATGGAATAAAATATGAGGTACAGGTTCATCAACTGGGAGTTTCTCACCCGAGGTGTTGGAATCGGAGCCAGGGTCGGTGGGGGATTTCTGCACAGTGGGACGCACCCCAAATAGGCTCCATCGGTCAGGGCCACGTCCTTCGTTTCCACCCATGGAGACGCCTAATGTGATTGCTGCTAGAGTCAGTGGTGGTGAAGACCAGGCTAAAGGAGATCCTGTTCCAAAAAAGTAAAAATAAATCATCCTCACGTTTCACCCATGTTTCAAACCTCACCATTTTTGAGCTGTGTTTTATCCCAGGTTTCAGAATTATTGTTAGATTTGGAAGTGAATGTCCAGGCTGAAGCAGAGACCTGAAACAGGGCTGGGTCGAATGTGGAAGATGAGACAGTGGTGAATGGTGCTGATGTTGAAAGCCTGTCGCCAAAGTCCCCAAGGAACATCTTCAACTTCTGAAAAACAAACAGAATAACAGAACGTTGATTACGAAACCTTATAATGCGTAATAACAAAACACTCTAATGTCTAATAATGAGCCACTATAACACCTAATAAGAAAACACTATAAAGCCTAATAACGGGCATTATAACAACTAATAGCAGACACCATAACAACTAATAAGAAAACATCATAACGCCTAATGGACACTATAACACGTAATAAGGAAACACTATAATGCGTAATAGCGAGACACTTTAACTCTTAATAACGAGATGTCTTCTGAACATCTGAAAATGAATCACCTGAGCTGTGAAATATTTACTTTTGCAAGGTATTCCACCAGTTTACACAAGAATAATATTAACTGATGTTAATGTTACTTTGTAATTAGTGCTATTTATCATATAGTTATTAAAGATATCCCGCTACGTAAACAAGGCCTCTCATGAAGCCTAAGCTAAATTAGCCAGCGTGCTACTCAGCTGATAAACTACCAAGGGATTTAAATCTATAGTTACCTTTTAAATTGTAGATTTCTGTGATTATCCGCCTTAATCCGGTGTTTTATTCTATCCATATTTTTAAAAAATATCAATTATTAGGTCTTATTGATCGTTTAACTCCGCTGGTTGTGTAACTAAATAATTTAATGTGATAAGAAGAGTCGCTTTCCACTAAACTGGCTAAAACTGGTCTCCTTCTGGCAGTTCTGTCGCGAGCCTTCAAAATTAAAGTCCGTGTAAAACATAAAAGGTGACGTCTCCAGATTTGATTCTGATACCGATTCCGATTCCGATGAAAGCTTGACGACTTTGAAGCGTATTTTTTTGTTGGAGATGTAGGAGATGGGCAAGTTTCTGAAACAATTGAAACAACTTCTTACCTGCTTAATTTTAGGTTGCTGTAGGCAACATCCACAACATCCCCTACAATTTGATCATCACAGGAGTTATCATTCTGTACGTATTAAACATCCGAGAGAGAGAGAGAGAGAGAGAGAGAGAGAGAGAGAGAGAGAGAGAGAGAGAAAACGAACAGATATTGTGACACTGAAAACCTTTTTTGCTAAGATAATACACATATATTCTATCTATTACTGTAATCTGTGGCATGTCAACAACTGGCTGAAGACCTGAATGACTTACTGCAGGTTTGAAAAGCTCACAGCTCACACCCACTTTAACCTTCTCCACTCACAACCATCAACACCTCCTGGCCCTCCTACCCCACCACTACACCTCAACCTACACTTGAGATCTATGATGAGGATGTGCACTGGGTCTACCAGAAACATAAGATCAGGAAAGCAAAAGGTCCTGATGGTGTCTCACTCGCCTGTCTTAAAACCTTTTCTGACCAACTGTCACCCATCTTTACACAAATCTTCAATACATCACTGGAGCAGTGTATAGTTCCATCCCACCTCAAATGCTCTGCCAGTGTCTAAGACACCCAAGATCACAGGTCATGTGGTCATGTGGTCATGAAGAACTTTGAGAGACTGGTGCTGGCCCATCTAAAGAACATCACTGGATCCTCTCTAAACCCTCTTCATTTTGCGTACCATGCAAACAGGTCAGTGGATGATGCAATTATGTACAATTATGTACTGGGCCTGCCGATGTGGAAAACCTGTACACCATGTAAATATAAAATATTTCAAAGAATTGTGTTATTTGTAAAGAGTTAAGCTACAGTCACAGTTTCATCATTAAAATTCTAGATTAAAATGTTAAGATCAGCTCATTACATCAGTGCTTAGTGTATATAAGTATATTATTATTATTATTATTATTATTATTATAAAATAGTTGCAGTTTGTCACCACTATCATTATAATTTTTCTACACAATTCATTCCTTTATTCAGTGAGAGCTTTATCACTCGCCCATAGGGTTCAGGAAAGTCCCAAATGGGTCTAAGAAAATGCAATCTCACTTACCTTTAGTGAAGACAATAGGGAAAGTGATGGGGTGAAAAAGAACAGAGAGGTGGTCTGTTGGCATGGACAAAACAGTTTTATAGTGAACAATCTCTCTTCTGGTTACATTTTTTAACAAAAAACCTGAATACGATGAAAACATTGTCAGATCCCTTGCCAATGTCTCCAGAGACACCTCAGGCTTGATCAATGGGGATAAATACAAACAATAAATGAATAGTTATTATTCTTGATTTACTAATTGAATTGAATTGAATTGAATTGAATTGAATT
>JAOTRN010000001.1:21897999-21929883 GCA_028566695.1 Bagroides melapterus
AGTTATTACCATGGTAGATAACATTTGTGGGATCTGGAAGGAATTCATTAGGAAATTAGGAACAATTGAATGTTTCTTCAGTGAACGAGTCAATCATTTACTATCAGGAACTAAAATCAGGATGATATTATTATTTATCTTTATTTGTGAATTTTGCTTGTATTTATACTTGCTTACTAACGTAAGAGCTTGTACATTATATTGTCTGTATTTCAAGGATTTATTTAGATGAGGTTTTGAGGAAAGAACTTCAGTACTTTTCCCTCCTCTGCCAGAAAATTTCTGTCTTTCCTTCTCTAAAACTTGTCCTAGTCAATGTATTACCTCAGCTTACCTCACGTACCACACTTCTGTACAAAGGTAACTCTGACATCACGTGTTTTTCAGGGAACCCATAGCTGGATTCCTTTAGTGCTCGTTTCTCTGGTTGGTGCCACCTGATACTGACCTCAGAGGCTATAGCGTTCTAATGTTTTCTCTGTTGGCTCGAGTAGCTTTGCATAATTATCCTTTGCCCTTTTGTGATAAACATTCCAAAGTACCAAATCGAAGGCTTTTTATAACGTGCTATAAGCTTGCATCACTGGCACATATCACGTTAAACCAAGAGTGGGAGGGAAGACAAAATGTCTGGAATTATAGTCTCGACAATCCCTTTATTTAAAGTGCAACCGTCACTTCGGCGATTTGACGTGTCCTCTTAAGCAGTCAGCAGCTGCCCATATTTTCACACTAAGGCTAAAGAATGCTACAGCAGTCTACTGTATCTCTGGTGTACAGAGTTTCCTGAGCATGAAACAATACTGCCTTTGAAATCCAAAAATTCAATGGCAGGGCTTAGAGTAGGATTCTTCTAACAAATGCTGCATTTCATAGACTCCTTCATGAATGCTACTCTCCAGCAAGCGCCAGTGCAAGCGGCGAAATATGTCCCAAGACGTTTTTTTTTTTGTTTTGCTTGCTGAAAAGTCTTCTCACAGCAGGAAAAAAGCCACAAATTGTATTCCCACATTGAGTCTAACTTTGAGTTACGATCTAAGACTTGATGTGAAAGAGTTTCTACAAGTACAAGTTAATGCGATTCAATTCAAATTTATTTATATAGCCCTTTCAACAATCCACACAAATGTCAACGTCACAAAGCGGCTTTACAGAAAATGTGGATGGAGATTTAGATCACTATCGTGCAAGCCAGAGGCAGCAAAAAAACTTGAAAACACGAAAAGGACTGAAAACAGAAATGGGAACTCGTCCAGTCCTGGGATCTGTGTTACAAATACGTTATCCTGGGACGTTATTTATTTTGGCTCAGTGTTTAAGGCTTTGTAGTATTGATTAGAAGGTTGTGAGATCAAATCCCACTGCTAGCAAGCTGCCAGTGTTGGGGCTTTTACTAGTAAAAGACTATAATGACACCCACATCATGAAAAATCTTACGCTACGGAATACTTTAGAAATTGTTTGCATCTTTATATCACATAATTGTATATCTTTTATGTTTTGTTGATATTCTGTTTGGATTTTAAACCATCACTAATCAGCCAATCATACATCTGATTGTATGAAAGGTTGGTGCACACCTGACCATCTCACTCATACAGTATGTCCTTGTTGAACATCATAACAGTACCAAATTTCTCTTACAATATGTTCCACTTTTCTTGGAAGGATTCCCACTAGATGTTGAAGCATCGCTGTGGGGATTTGTATTCATTCTGTGATGATAGCATTAGTGAAAACAACAAAGAAAGATGTCAAGGTGTTGAGGAGGCTCCAGTTCATCTCAAATCACAACTCATCCAGTTCCAGTTCATCTCAACTCATTGGGGTTGAGTCTGAGTCAGGGCTCTGTTCAGGTCACTCAAGTTCTTCCTCTCTAACCATAACCTTTTCACCATTTCTTCATGAGAAAGGAGCTCACTTTATGCACATGGGTTAGGCATGGTCATACTGGAACAGGCACTATAAGATTGTGGCGCCAGATTGGGGAAGAACCACAGATGGTCAGAGGTGCACAAACATTTGGGCATATATCTCTATACATGTTTAAATCTGTTTCAAACAAGGGTATTTTGTATTGAACTTGGTATAAAAAATGAATAGGAACCGACATAGACCTCTGAGGAGTAACAGGACTCAACTGCTCGGCTCATTCTAAGTTATTTAGGATAAAAGAATGAACCAATCAGTAAATGTAAATATCATGGCACAGGTCTCACATTCGAGGAAGGAAATTATGACCAGAATTCCAATATATAACATTTTATTGCTAGGATTCCTGCACATACACATAACATATATACAACTTTACAAGAGTGAAATCTTTTCCAGATGTTGAGTTCTTAATAAAGACTATATGCCAGGAATTCACAAGTTTACTGGGATCTCTGTAAGAGGAGGGGCTGTCGAGTAAATGCTAGGAGTTATATATCACTCGGTCCATATGTTTATGTGTATGAGTGTTCCTGTAGGATGATGCTCAGTATACCGAAATACATAATATACGTTTTTGTCAGTGGACCATTACAATCTACAAAGCACTATGGAAAAAAGTCTTATATACCTCAATATTTATCATCACGTTTGTTAAAAGTATTATGTCTCAATCCATGGAGACACACACATAACTGACGACATTACGTATTAGCAGAGAGGCATTAGATGTGAGTTCACGATAATGTCTGTAAGTGGAGCAAAGGGCTTGCCTGTGCACGTGAGGAGCTCCCAGTTGGAGACACAGCTCACAGCTAAGGAATGCCATGCAGAATTCCCCCGAGTCTGGATCCAGCTTGTTTCTGCAAAACGCCTCGTTCCAAAACACCTACATGTTGTTTTTGGAAATTAAATATTGTACTGCGGCATTGATTATTAGACACAACAAATTGCTTTTTGTATTGACTGTGCCTACATGACCCTTGTGTTTGACTTCCAGTGCATGATGTTCTCGCCAATGGTTAATGAATGAATGAATGAATGGGTAAGTTGGATTCGGTTCAGGAACCAAGAAGGAGAAACACATTGTCCTCACTTCCCACTGGATATGCATATAACTGGCCAAATGTATTTTCTAGATTTTTTGGGGGTTTTTTTCTAAAATGACCACAAGTCTTGGGTAACCACATCAATACTTAGAGTTCAAAAACATTTTATTTGTTCCTGCTTTCTTCCTGCCACACCCAGCATTGTATTATATATTCCACCATTTTGGCTTTATCGATGACCACCAACATTTATAGACAGTGACCAGTTCCGAATCCGTTTCTGTAGACCTTAATCGATCGACTCGGTGCTTATAGCGTTCAGGTTTGGGGCATGGCTAGAAAAATTAACAAGCAAGACAGCTAAACAGTGATATAGCAACAAAGAATTGTGAAATACTGGTGAGCACTAGTGTATAAGTATACCCAACATACATAGTGGTCAAAATCATACACAGTCAAGCAAAGTCATTTATAATATCAAAATACTGGCAGAACAAAAAGGTCTAATGTAACTGCTCCCCAAAACAGAACATCTGGCCCCAGTCTGACCTCCACTGTTGATGTGACATAGAAATGCAACTGCTGAAAATCTCAGAGACGTTTTTATCTAATCCAGTAATCTAATACATTAAAATGAGTTGTAGAGCATCAGAAATCCTTCAACCCAGTTCATCCAGTTACTTTCATCTTTTTCCAAATTCTTTAAAATCAAGTATCATGTATAAGCATGGCTCATTTACTTCCCATAAGAAATGATTAGATTCTATTAAACCTTTGATCAAGGAACCAAAACGTGACCTATAAGAGCTGCTTCCTTATTAAATCCCACTTTCCAGCCTTTATGGTGGATGAAAGGAAGCTATTGTCTAGCAGCTAAGATCATACAGCTTATACACATGAACAGAAATCACAGATATCAAGAAAAACACCAAGATTTCATCCTTGTAAAAACAGTCTCCTGAGGGCGACTCCACCTTATGTTTGCTTACTACAATGTTGTACACATAAAAAAGAAACGAATGAAAAAATGGTGTCCCACAAGGCTCTGTACTCAGTCCATTTGCTTTCATCTCTATGCTAATGAAACCTCTGCTTAGGTAAGTACACGTTTGGATCCCTAAGTTAAATTCATATATTAGGTCAATCTATATTTATCCTATTCTAGCATTTAAACAAAATAATTCTTATTTTATGGCATAGCAAGTAACATTGCCTCATCAGTGCTCCTTGATCCTGAACTGGGTATCCTCCAGGTTCAGCAGTTTTTCACCCACTGGATGTTGGATTGGTGACTGTATATTCCCCGATAAGTGTGCATGTGTGTATAGTATCCTGTAATGGACTGGCTTCCCATCCAGGGTGTATTCCCTCTGCATGCCCATTGATAGGCTCCACATCCAGTGCGACCTTAACCAGGACAAAGCAGTTACTTGAAGAGAAATGAATGAATCAGAATCAATCAAGATGAATCAAGTAGCTATGAAAGCACTGAGTGAGCAGTGAGGAAATGACCTACTCTAATATACTTCTGGCTGGATTTCCCAGCAGGCCTTTCAATAGGTTCTAGCTAATCTGAAATGTAGCTGGTGAACCATAAAGTTTGACCTTTTTATCTTTGTTTTGTCTCACTGTTTTGACTGCCAGTTAATTACATCTACTGACCTGCAAAGCTGCAAAGTACTTGGCAAGGACCCTTAGTGTCTGTAAGAACTCGAGAATCTCATGCTGGTCATAACTGGTTTATGCTGGTTGCTCTTATGAAAACTGGTCTTGCTGGTGCAACTAGCATCAGTCTTGTTTGTATGAAACTAGGACATGCTGGTTTAGAGAGAGGGGTTTTCCAGCACTGACCAAATATTGTACTTTTCAAACTGCTTAAATGACTGCTTCAAGCTCATTATTAAACTTTAAGCTCAAAACTTTGAAATCCAGACAGATTCTTGGTTGATTCCATGTCAATGTGGCATTCCTGTGGGTTCATGAATATACAGTATAGAATGGAGGTGTGGACCTGAAGAGGAACGGTGTTAATGTTGCACAGATCCCTCAAACTCCTTATGCTTTCTGGTTTTCCATGTTTACTTGTCATAGATATGTTGTCCAAAGCCAAACCACTTTACTGGATCTCTTCAGACTCCTTTTTGGACCTACCACATAGAGCTGTGAGAAATTATTCTGTACAACTTGCCATGTTATATTCATTGAGTATAGTGAGATGGAACAAAAAATGTTAAAGCTCCTGCCCTAGCAGCACGCAGTTGTAAAGAACATGTACAGTGGCTTGCATAAATATTCATAAATACCCCCTTTAAAGTTTTTGTTTACCTTGAAGTGAATTGGAGCTAATTGAGAATGTATGTCCTGGGTTTTCTGCTTTTCACTAATCCCCTTTATACCCGTTTTTTTGTTTGTTTGTTTGTTTGTTTGTTTGTTATTTTTGGACAGCCTCCTTTAGGCAGAGTCGAGTTTGTGTCATATTGGGACCATTTTTTAATAAATAAATTTAATGGTGCTCTGTGGAATATTCTGTAGCGCCAAAACCCTAAGTGATATTTTTCCAGAACCTTCTCTCAGACTTATTTTGATAGCTACTTGGTCTTTAATGTATAAAATAATGAGGCTACAGGTCAAAAACTTGACCATGGGCATGGTTGTTGATGCCAGACAGGCTGGTTTTATTCAGAAATTTCATCTCATGGAACACAAAATGGTGGGAAAAACAAAAACATGGGATAGGGAGATGAAGGCGAAAGGAGAATGGCCTGACTGGAAGACTATTGTAACTCAAACAACCACTTATTACAACTGTGATGAGCATAAAAGCATTGCAGACATTCCACACAACTCACCAAGCCTTGAGTTAGATGGGCTGCAAAAGCAGGAGATCATTTTGGGCTTCATTCCTGTGAGCTAAGAAGAGGAATCTGAGGCTCTGAAACTTGACAGTAGTTTTCAGCGAAGATTGAAAAAAGGTGACATTTTTTAGAAATGTTCAATGGATAGAGGAGAAAACACTTAACACTTAGCAAGCGTAGGGCTAGCATAATAATAAAACGGAAGCTGTTTGGTGATGGAAGTGATGACATCCGACTTCCAACATCTTAGTGAAGTAAGCCTTTCGTCTCACTCTCATCCTCTTTTCAGTTCCTGCTTATTGTATAGAAGGTCAGCAGGGAGGTATTAATAGCCACAGACTGCGTCAAAGGGGTTTTTAGAGAAATTCTTAAGCACAGAGGGTTTCAATAAAGTATCAATTTTGCCTCAAATCTCTTAAACCATGTTTTAGGGTTGTAATTTTTCTCAAATCTGTTGTTTCAGATTTCAGGCACTGGCTGTTGGCTTATACGGTTTATATTTTTTTAAAGGTGTTAATGAGCGAATCATCTGAAGCTGATACAAATACAAGCTAGTTTCTTCACCAACTGGTATAGGAGGATGATTGCATCCTACCACACACCACAAACATACACTCACCCACACAAGAAGCGTGAAGCATTCTTCCTAACACCCACTAACAAGGCCAGACACCAAAACCTCAAACTCTTATTACTGTAGTGAACCCTCCCAGACTGGTGGAACAAACATAGCTGTCGTTTCTCTGAGCATTTAGTGAGTTTGATGTTTGTCTTGGTCTGATTCCTAGCATCTAAAATGTTGTTCTGTAGCCTTAGTGTGTGTCACCCAGTGTGTGAGTTCCGCTGCTGAGGAATACCGCCCCCCACCTGATAAATATAGCCTTGCCCCGCCTCATTATCATGGCTGGCATGGTATGAGCAAGCCGTCAGGCGCTAAATATACCGTTAGAATAAATACTCTGAGGCGCAATGTGAGGCCAGTAGCTGTCTGTGAAAGCGTGAGCTTCGACCCTCTGGAAAGAAAAAAAACGGTGTGGTGAGTTGTTTTTGCGTAAGAGCGGAGTGACGAAGAGATAAATCCAACATGTGTCTGAGAAGCTCTAAGCTGAGTTCTGGCATGTTTTACGGTGTCTAGTCATGGTATTGGTGGAGGAGGAAATGGAGGAAAGACGAAATGATGATTACAAAGACGATAGGAAGTAGCAGCAGGACTGATGTTATAAGGTCAACCAGACGGAAGGGATTCTGAGGAAAGACAGGAGTCACATGTGGACGCAACACAAATAGCACAAAACTTTAGTTTTTCTACTGTTACTCCCATGTTTCTTTCTGTAGAAAACCTGTTTATAATTCTAATGGGAATGTCTAAGGATTTCTATTGGGGCATCAATAATATATATATATATATATATAATTAATAAATTAATTAGAAAAGTTAGAAAAGTTTAATTAAAAGTTAGTTTAATTAAAGTTTAAAATATGCAATACCTATAAAATGCAAAGTCACTTTGTATAGTAATAATATGAGGATGAGACAGAAACCAAAAGCTGTTCAATTACACATTCCCAGGGGTTTTGTGGAAAGCCCGGGATAATAAACAAAAACTGATGCATTTCCGTGTTTAGGTCTCTATGTTGACGCATAAACACAATTTTAACTCCAGGAAAAAGTTGTTTTTATTTTTGATAGGATCAAAGAAGTATTCCAAGCTCATTTCTCACACTAAAGAAGATATTTCACCCAAATGTTCACTGTCACCACAACAACTGCCCCAACAACTGCCCTTGAAGCTACAATGAGAAAGCCTTGATCATAATCATATCAGTCACTACATTTATCACCATTTAATGCTAGAATTATAGATCCAAAGCTACCTTTAACTTAGAAATTCCTACTTTCATAGATACGTTTATTGACAACCTATTAATCCCCCATAGACTTCTAATATTAGTGAGATTGGAGTTCGGTTCTTTTTTTTTGATCTTACATCATGAGTCCTTCTGCAACCTCCTGTGGTCAACGTGCGCAGTTCAGGGAGATGTGAAATTTCAGTCTGTAGTAACACTGTAGACTAAGATTGGGTTGAAAATCTGGGAAAGTTTTTCAACAACAGTTTCAACAACAACATATTGAACAATATGGTATTGAGGTATGAGGTATGAGGTATGAGGTATTTATTCAATAATTAAAGATAAATCAAAGTGAATATTATTTTTATTATGTCTAAGAGAGCTGCATTACACACTTAAAAAGTGTGTTCAGTTTAAGACACAGAGTATAAACAAATAAAGGCTAAATGTACTATTCTATTGAGTTTAATTCAACTTTTAACAGCCGACATTGACGATAATAAGCAGCTTTACAGGAATACAATAAGTCAGAAGTGTAGAATTGAAATTTATATTATCCCCATAGTAAGGAAATATAAGAATACCACAAATACCAATATAATAGAGTGCTGAGTTTTTAATACAGGACAGTGAGAATGTGCTAAAAAAAAAAAAGGAGTGAACAAGCGAGAAAATACACAAATGGAGAGGAAGTGTGGTTGTGTGTTCATTGGTATTGTGTGTGTGTGTGTGTGAGTGAGAGAGAGAGAGACAGACAGAGAGTGAGAGAGAGAGAGAGAGAGAGAGAGAGAGAGAGAGAGAGAGCATTGTCCATTTGATATTTGAACTCTACTCACTTCAGCAAGCTGATGTCATCCTTTTACATCTCTATGTAACAGCGTGTCCTGGCCACCAACGAACATATCATATGATTACTCACAGTTGCATCACCACTCTAGGTGATGTGCTTGATCTCTAAACCACTTAAGCATGAAAAGAGCTTTCCCAGAGTCACACAAATGTGCTGTCCAAGCCTGTGCCATTTAGAGATTGTACCTATAAGACAATAGAGATGAACTCTCCAGATAATTTTGTGTAGACTTCTTTGCTGATTGTAGTGGTGATGGTGGTCATGCTTCAGTAATGGAGGTGGTGGTTGTGGTCATGCTTTAGTAATGGAGGCGGTGGTGGTGGTGGTGGTGGAGGTAGTCATGCTTCATATGCCACACACTCCACGTTCAACCCTGATAGGTGATACATCAAAGAAAAGGAGTGGACAGAAACAAAAAGCTGCTTATTTTTTCAGGAGCCTGGGGGCGATAGCAAACAGAAAGGTCTCTGTCAGAGTTTCCAGAGGTATTGCCTCTCCTGATAAGAATTTTGTGGCAAACATTGTGTGTTTCTAAGAATAGTCTGTGTTGAAACTGAAACAAGTCAACTTCACTGCGACTAATTAGCTTTTATTTCCGAGGGTGATGGATTGTACGGGTGTGGCGGTCAAATCTCGACAGGCATCGATCTGATTAGGTCATGTTTGGCTTACTTGAAACAAAACCCTACCAAAGAACCACATGCTATGATTCTACAGAAATGAACTACAACAGGCATTCTCACAAATAAATAAATAAATAAATTTTTGAACAGAGTACACTATAATCACAGCAAAGATTTATTACATCAACAATAAAACATGACGGAGCGTGCTGTTGTATGTAAATGATCCACAGCTGGATGGTGTAACTCAGTCTGACATGATGTGGTTTGCTAACAATTACAATTTTTTTTATTAATAATGAACGATGTCATTTTTCTATTTGTTTATAGTAACATGTAATGTTGTGAAACCTCCAAGAGACTAGATAGTTCTTGCTATCACTTATGTTATTGTTATTGCAGCTATAAACATCCCCCCCCAAAAAAAACTGTTTCTCTTATTACTGAGAAACCAGAAACCAGAAAGAGGTCCTGAAGATTCCTCTGTGGAGTAAAAAAACTTATTGTTACAGAAGACTCCTTACATAAAAAATAGAAAGAAAATCGATGATAACAAATGAGAATTTTTCATTTTTTTATTTAATATATTCAAAGATCATGTTATGTGTCCACTAAACACAGAGCTGTTACTCTAGAAATGATTGCTTACGCAGTGTATTTTTATAAACCTGTCATTTTATTGACGGAGCTGCTGTTATAGACTTCCACACCCTATATATTAATATATTATATTAATCCACACTTTCACATAGCATTAGACAAACCTGGACAATATTTCTTATTTATTTATTGGAGTAATTACTACATTTTATTTTTAAATCTTCCTTCCTTCCACAGAAAATTAACCAGTTCTTCACTGGGCATTTAGTATTTATGAATACTATGATGAATTTATTTGTACATGTTTTTAAGGCAAGGATGTTTGTATTAACCTGCTGTAATAATGACAACATCAATCCTGAATTCCTTCACTGCACCATCAATAAATAAAAACAAAACAAAACAAAACAAAGCAAAAAAGGTTCCTGGTTATGTTTCAAAGCTCTTAGGGAACCCTGTCACTGCAAGATCAATAAATCAACATTTGCTTCAGCATACAAGCAATTGATTCTGAACCAGAAAATCTCCCAGCAGTTTACACAGTCAAAAGGAATAAATGTTCACTGAAAATTGAACATCATCAAAGTCTCCAATGCAGTGACACATGATGTTCTACATCTTACTCATGCGCTCAAATGAGTTCTGTCTTCTGTACTGTTACTCCCCGGACGGCAATTAAGCCTAGTCTGTGAATTAGCCTGGAAATGTTATTTGTGTCTGGAAAACTAGTCCCTTGGGTCTAGAATATAAAAATCTGGAAAGATGAACAAGAGTCAGACAGTGAGATCTTTGTCCAGACGTGGTGAGTCTGTTTGTCTTGGTGTCTAACTGTACGGTTCTACACGAGCTTCATGTGGGAGATGAGGTGCATCCGAGCGGACTTGACCTCTCAGCTATGTAGTGCTTAGAGGGGAATCCCCAGCCAGGCCTCAGCTGTTTCCAAGGAGATGGACTCTCACTTTTCACATGTGAATACTAAAAACACTGAACATTTTATTGCTTACTTGTTACCCTCATGAGTTTACTGTCTACAATTCAGACCCATGTTGACCTTTGTACTGATTGCCACATAAAGCAGTACCTTTGATATGTTATTTCTAAAGATTTCTAGGAATCTTCGCATTTTTACCTTCATCCCAAAGTGGGTGATTCTCTGTCTCTCTTTCTTTCTCTATTTCTCCCTCTCTGTACACAGGCAGTCCTTTTGGCAGTGTTTCAGTCTCGGTCGACATTCTTTCCATTCCTCATTAGTCTATGACCCAGCTCAGGAGTTCGTCCGAAAGAAGTCCTGGTAACTCAGACTGAAAGTAGTGTTCAGGCCATTACATCACCCACTGCCACGTTCAGCCATGCACAGAATGTGTTTCAGGAAAGGAAACTAAGACACACATATGCTGACACACATTTGGTCCAATGTTTAAATTTCCAATCTCGGTAAATCATTCATTTTTATTTGTCATCGGTAAGAGTAGCTTCTGGCAACTACAGGCCTTGAGTAATCCATATTGTTCCCAGTTTAGTCTAACCCACTGCCAGGTTTTTTTGTATTATTACTGATGACAAAATGTTTGAAATTGTCTAGTTTTCTTTAAAATAACTGTTATATTGCATTAGAAGTGGTATTTGAAAAGGTTTCCTATCTATCAGCATGTTCCAGCCAGCAAAGACGATCTACCAGTTTGACCAGCTCAGCCTGTGTTTTGGCAACTGGATTTTTGAGGGAAGTGTTGTCAATTATCATTTCATTCTGAGATTCCAAAAGAAACAAGCTTTAATGAATGAGGAAGTTTGTCATCAACCTCAATTATGTAGATAATGTAAAACCACTGGCTACACACTCTGTTGCAACCAAACCTCAACAGGATACATGAATGTGATTGCGCCACCCGGCGGTTCACTGTCCGTATAAACCACAACACTGAACCTCCCCCATGCTGAGGAATGTGCAGGGCATGGCCTACAAGATTATTTGGCATGTTGGTTGCCTAGAGACTCAACACATCCGGAATCCTACATGTTTCCTAATCCTCTCTGAATACCTGGTGTACCTGACTGCCAGGTTAGCTGAGCTTGAGCAAGTTCATTCATGTTTCTACCTAACAGCATGCTAGTGTCAGCTACGGAACAAGACCTTTTATGGCTCGCACGCTCATGCACGTCTCATTCCAGGGGTATTAATTTTCTCTTGTTAAATATCTGAGGTAAAGTTTGTGTCTCTAGGCCATGTAAATTTGGACATACTGTACTCCATGATTTCACAAGTGTAAATGAACCATGCCATAGACTCAGTTCTGCCATTAGGGCTGTGCCTCTTTATTTAATTTGAAACCATTGGCATACATGTTTGCTAAAAGCACTGACATCCCTTCCAAAAATAATGTTTATTTCTACTGTAATGTATGCCAAATGAAGTTATATGTGAGCTGCGCACATTTCTTTTTTTCATGTAGGACAACCCACGCACAGGGTGAACCCTTATACCTACATGCTCAGCGCTATCTGATCAATAACACAGAAGGGTCACAGTGAGAGTTTCCATCTGCTTCTACCCAGTGTTGCAATCAGACAAGCCAGGAAACTGAATGCAGTCATCTGAGGGTGCGGCTGCTGCATGCGGGTGGGCACAAGGCTGACTCTGAGATCTGTTTGGCAAAATAAAATGGAAACATTTCCACAACACTACTGGACCACCCCGTGATCATGCCTGCCTTGCTACATGATGTCATTTGGTCTGTTCTGATGGTTCAACATGGATTCACCAACAGAAGCTTTAGCATTGTGTTATTGGCAGTTCGATGGTAGATTCCTCAACTGTCATCTCACAGTGCTGTTGAATTCTCAGATCTGATGGGTTATAACTAGTTCAATCATTTTCAGAAAGTCTAACGGTCTCAGGTTTATATCAGTGTGCTCATATATTAATATATCATCAGTTCTATAGTAACAGCTCTTTTACAGGGACTTGCATGACAGACGTTCCATATACGATAAACCTATTTATACATTTATTAAGATTGTTTTGTTGTTTAAGAAAAAAACGTATAATTGTTCGAATCGAAACAGCATAAAACTATAGATGGCTAGAAAAATAACACATATCCATTAAAAATTTAAATGTCTTGGCCTCTCAAATAAAAGGAATCAATTTCACATTTCATTTAACCAGCAACGTAATCAAAGACATACTTGCTTACACATAGTTGCTTAAGAGAACACACTTAGCTGTACTAAGTGAATGTTAGACTTGGGTCACTCCCTGCCAGTGTGCCTCTTGAGTTATCAGTGTTTCAACACAAGCTATTCTTGCTCCAAGTCATTAAGCACCATTTTTATTTTAGAGTTCTGTGACAACTTAAAAGGATTAAATAAATTGTTCTTGACATTTGCTGCACTTATTAAATAAAATAATACCAAAATACAGTGTTTTTTTTTCTTTTTTTGTATAGGCATAAATCAAGTCACCACTTGGTGGCAGTCTTAGTCTTTTCATAACTTCAACCAACTCATAATTCACAATTATTCAATTATATATACTGTATATATATAAAACATTTTCAGTTTGACTGGAATTAAAATTCATATCCTATTTGACAAATTACCTGAAGAAAATTCAACACAACGCCAATCAGAAAGAAAACAGAAGATGCATAAATTGTAGTGGTGAACAAATACCTTTAATTTGGTAAAATTGTGTGTAAAAATAGCATTTAATAAACTTTTAATGTTAGAAATCTGTCAGCACTTTGTATAATGTTTCATAATTTATCTGGACATATTTGGTACATATTTGCATAATTGCTTTAACCATTCAATTACAGTGAATTGACATCCTTAAATTCAGAAAATATGCCTAGCCTGCACCTGGGATAGTTGCTCTGGATTATGTGTGAATCAATTTATTATAATTTCACAAGGTCACTGGACTAAAATGAAAATATGCCTGATACTGACATGCAACAAAATGGTTTTTAACAGGGTTGTGTTAAAGGAAACTTAGTATGATGAACCATACTGACATATAACGTTTGGAAAGAAATACAACATAGTTATGTTTATAGAATAACGTTTAAAAAGTACTTTGGTCACCAGCTCAGTCAAATGGAGTGATGACAAGCGTTACAGAATATTTCTTTTTAGCATTAGCTCTTGAAAAGCCCACTGCACTTTTGTAAATATCATATAGCAAATTAAAATTTTTCTCCCACAGTTGGGCTATTTTTCATGTTTAGATTGAGAAGGATTTTAGGCTAGAAAGAAGGACATGCTAATGTTATTGGGTTTTGTACAGTACTGTTGGTATTTTAACATTGGCTTTGTATTTGGAATAGTTGTACTGGGTGTAATCTGTTGCGAGCTTCTGATAACCTTACTCTAAAAGCTTGCATAGCACCACACACTAGATCTAGGGCTACCTCATGCCCTCCTGCCACCAGCAGCAGGCATATTTGTTGCTGGTTTGTGGTAGCAGTCTGAAGGGGTAGAATTTGGGCTTGCATTCATCCCGGTAGGAATGTAATACATGCTCTCTAAATAACTCTGATCCAGCGATGGATGTCCTTTTACGTCTGATTTTGGCGCCTGGCTTGCTGAGCTTCCATATCCCATGGTGTTTTGATGTAGTGATGTCGGGACAGAGGGCTCTGGATGTCGTGGTTGCTGGGCAGACTGAGGATGGGGTGGCATTGCATAGGGAAGGTACTGGGATGCATATAATCCTTGACCATGGTATGGACCCTGGTATTGAGCAGCAGCTGGAGGATACATATTAGAATTGGACATAGCCTGCTGTGGTATAAGAACTTCCACATATTGGCCAATTTCTGGATCAAACAGCATTTTTCTCAGGGGCTGCATTGGCACTTCAATGTAGAAGTACTTCCCAGTTTCAGGATCTAGAAGTACACGACGGGGGCCTTGACCATACCCAAGGCCACTTGCATTTTCTGGGTACAACATACCTCCACCCCCAGGACCATCACTTCCATATTCATGAATAAAAGGTGGTGGTAGTTCTTGTGGATTGAAAAACTGGGATCTAGGGTCCAGGGCGGCTATATTAGGTGAACGACTGTGCTCCCGGTAAGTCACCCCACTTGGAGCTTGTGGTGAACGTTGATTACCTGAACGTCTGTCAATGTGCTGTGTAGACAACTGCTGTTGCTCATTACCATAGGGTTGTATGGCTGGTGCAGGGTAAGTATGGGAGTGGTGCATAGGCTGAATCATGGCCGGAGCCTGTTGTACTGTAGGTTTTGGTGAGATAGGTGGATAACTTGAGGGTTGGCCATCTGGTCTGCACTGATGAGGACGGACCTGGGCCTGTGGTGGTGCTCCTGGATATGAAATTACTTGACCTGGGGAGCGAGGGGCTGGTGGTGTCTGGTTTTGCGATCCATGATAGGGCTGGCCAAATTGAGGGTGGGTACATGATGTACAGGAGCACAGAGAATGTTTCGTGTTAGGATGGTATCTATTCTGCCTCCTTGGGGGCAAATCAGAAAGCTGCAATGGGCTAAAACTTTCACGTTCATCATAGCTGGGTGGGTCATCTGAAGTAGGAAAATGAAAGTCATCTGTATGTAGCTGGTTATTAGTTTTCATTGTAGGCTGCATGTAGGTATTGGCTTGTGAAACAACAGGTAAGGTTTGATAATTGGATGCATAAGAAGTTGATGGTATCACCTGCTCATGAATGTTCTGCTGTTGCCAGTTGCTGGAGTTTTGCCCTGAAGTGATAGATACCTCTTGTCTGCCTGTAATGGGTGTTGATTTCTGTGCAGAACCTGACAGTGTTGTAACTGGGACAGTTTGAGGTTTGTGGCTGGACACAGCTGAGACAGCTAATGTTTTAGTATTACATGATGCAACGTTGGTGGACTGCTCGTTGTTGATCACAGATGCTGATGTCTCAATTATTTTAACATCACTCTTTAAATGTGTTTGCTCATTTAAAATAGATGTTGTTGGTGTGATGTCTGTTTTAGGAAAGTCATTAGATGTTGACCTAATTTCTGCAAAGGGCTGTTTATAACTTGGTTTAGGCAGCACAGATGGTTTTGGCCTTTCACCGGATATTGACCTCACTTGAATGGGCAACTCAATCTCTTTAGATGTTGTTACTGGCATTGCATGAATTTTTGTATTTCTAGAAAATGCTCTTACCTCTGTCCTGCTTGATGCCGCAACGGAAATCTCTTGTTCTTTTAGAGGTTGTAATGAATCTCCTTGACTCTGTTTATCTCCCGCTTTTTCACTGGGATATACTTTCAGTTCCTTAGGCTTTGGAGAACTCCTAACCTGCAAGGTATCTTCACCACTTGTTAGTGATGACTTCTGTTCAGAAGGGAATTCAGCATCTTCTTTTTTTACTTTCTGTGATTCAATTGAGGTCTCCTCTGATGCATAGGTTTGCAAAGGGATGTCTAACCTGTTGATATGCTTAGGTTTAGCACCAGAGCCTTCACTTAGGACATCACAAACCCCAATGTCAGCTTGCATCCCCTTTTCTTTCCTTAGCATCGATACAGAATGGCTACTGTTTGGAGTTTTTAGACTGGGGGAAGTAGGGCTTGTTGGCTTCTGCATGGATTTGGCTGCGCCATCCTGCAAAAATACTAATGTTGATATTTCCTTGCTTGGTGGTCTCGAAGGCATGTCTAAACTTGTACTCTGTTCAAAATTACCAGATTTTGATATGCTTCTGCCAACAAATAAATCCACATCAGAATGTTGAACATTCGGCACAGAAGTCTTGGCTGGTACTTGTGTAATTCCCACATCTCTTCTTATCAGTGTATCCATTTGTGGTACATTTGATTTGTCAGCAGTGTGTGTTACGTCTTGTTGGTTGGTTGATTTATTGCAAGATGCCTGCTTCTCTTTCCAGCTGATAGCTTTGCATTCAATTTGCAAAGGATGAGGATTTTCTGGTTGCATTTCTTTCTGTTTTTCCTCCTCTAAATGTTGACTAGTATTTGTAGCTTTGAAGGACAGGTTGTAGGTGTTTTTTACCAATTTCCTGACATCCTTTACTTTATGTATAACAGATTTTGTATTGTTCTTTTCAGTATCTTCTTTCATGTCTGCCCCAACTTCTGTTTTATATCCTGTTTGCTTTTCTGGTATTTTCTCTACCTCTAACATTGGTTCACGTATGGTGTCTTTGGATATTTCCAGCTCAGAACAGAGAGATGTCTTCAAGGAAGATATATTTTTATCCTTGATGGTACAAGGCTTGAGAGTGATTTCAGGGGTTTTTGACAAGAACATACTGCTGCTGCCATCCTGTTGTTGGGTTTCGGGTATCATGGGTTGTTTGCTGTCACTGTTTGTCATTCTTCTCTGTGTGCTTGCAACACAAATTGCAGTACAGTGTGGGGTCTGGTTAATCGAACGTACTGAGTCACTGCTGTTTTTCTCCCTTGGCTTACTTACCTCAATCTCACTGTTCTCAGTGAATTGTTTCTTAGATATTTTGCCTTCAAAGGCATCAATCATTATGGGTTTTATTTGATCCTTCACTAACGGTTTACCCTGAAATCCCATGCCTGCAGAGTGGTTGTTAGGAGGTAAAAAGTTAGCTTTGAAGGCTGGTTTGGGGGGAACCTTGGGCCTGCAGCCCCTCTTCTGAGTATTAGGGCTTCTTTGCTCTTTGCCTGTGAAGTCCTCAGAGGATAAACTGCATTCAGTGGATAAGCTGGAACCTTGTCTATCTGCCATATTTGATTCCCAAGCAGATAGATTTTCAGTGTGTATCTTTTTATGCTCACACAGTTCACTTCTTGAAGATTCTTTGATAGCAGTATCCATTTTTTTTGAAAGAACACTCTTGATAACACTGGAAGCCATTTTACTCTTGGGTAAACTATCATCAAAAGATGCAGACTTCTGGAGCATCTTCTTACCAGTTTGAGTTTCCTGTTCATCTTGAACCAGATCATCCTGCATTGATGCTGGGGTGCTATGTTGACGAACAAATGTGTCCCTTGATAAAATCTGTGTTGAGAGTGAATCCATAGCTTTATCTTCATTCTCAGTAGATTTTAATTCATCGTAATTGCGCCTCTTAAATTGGATCTGTCTTTTAGGCACGGTCTTTTTTCCTCTCTTGGTTTCCTCCTTGTTCTCTACTGCAACATCCACACATTCAAAACTACCCACCTCAAACCGTTTTGCTGGCTCTAGTGTAGAGTGGGGTAAAACAGAAGTATGACATAAGAAGTCATCATTTTCACGTGACGATTTGTGCAAATCTGCATAGGAAATCCATGTAGTAGAACCTGGACTGTCCACTGTAGAAGGCTGTGAAACATTAGTAGATGACCCACGGCTTGAGTTGTAGACATCCAAGTAGTCCACCTGAGGGCTAGATAGGCTCCTGAAGGCCTGGTCTGTGAACCACTTCACCTCACTGTCTGCGTCATCAAATTCACTTCCCATACTGGAAGTATCGCTAATACAATCTGAAGAAATACGACCAGTACCACTGTAATTGCTTTTAGAAGTCAATCGGACCCTCCTGGCACCAGATTTGCTCTCTTTTTGTAGGTTCTGTGCTCTGAGAAGACTCTGTTGCCGCCGAGTTGCCAGGGGAGACTCAAAATAGCGAGGTGGAATTCCAGACTTTGGGTCTCGGCTTGAGGGAGCAGGGCTGTGGTTTGCAGGCCCTTTTCTATTCCTGGTACTGAATGACAGCTCAACCTGTTCCCCTCTGTAACTACCCTCTGCTATATTCCCCACCCCTTTTCCAAATGTATGCTCCTCCTGTATCACCCTTTCCCCACTCCACCCCTTGTTCCTGCATGACTGTCCTTCATCCACTCTAGGATTGTTACTATGTAAAACACTGGGGCTTTCCCCAGGTCTAATAGCCATCTGTCCAAATGTTTTTTCACTACCTGCTGATTCGCTTACCAACATTTCTCTTGCACTGTGATTACCTTCCTTTGCTTCCTTTGCAGTAGGCACTGTTAAAATCTTTTTGGATGTTTGCCATGGACTCAGAGATTTTAAAATGTTCTCATTCATCCTTTCCCAGTTTTCTTTTATTTGTTTTACAGATAATTTGGGAGCAGGTGGCTCAGGTAATGAATCTCTTAATTTATCATTTTGGGGGCAAAGTACTGAAGCAATTGACATTTTGTAGCCAGTATCATCTATTTGTCCTGAATCAACTGGTACCTTTAAAGGAAGATCCACCTTCTCACTGACTGTGGTTGAAAGGTGATTATCTATGGATGCCTGTGGTGTGAACATTTCTATTGGTAGTGTACGATCATTAAATCTGTCAGGTGATCTGTGATATATAATTTTAGGGGAAGACACTGAAGTAAGGAAATCTGTTAGTATATTTGAGGGTGTTGTAAGGTTGGAGATGGGTGAAGCCGTATCTTTATTCTCATTTGTGGAAATCTCATGTGATCTTTCAGAATATCTTTCGTCTTCATCAGGGGATGTAGTATCTCTTGGTATACTTAAATCCAAAGGTTGTCTAGATAGGCCTCCCACTGTTGATGAAAGGTTGTAGACAGGTGAGATGGCAATGCTTGTCGGAAGAAAGCTTGACATAGAATTTTTCGCATATCTTATTTCTTCTCTATTAGGGGACACAGTATCCGTTGGAATATGTAAAGTTGATGCTGGTATATCTGTGCCTTCCTCTTTTGATGAAATATTCAAGACAGGTGAGATGCTCAAAGTTGGAGCCTCATATTTTGGGAGTATGGTTGATATAGGGCTTTCTACACATCTTAATCCATCTAAATCAGTAGACACTGTATTTTTTGATATATTTGAAGTAGACGGTGGTCTAGATATGCTTCCCTCTGCTGATGGAAGGTTGGAAATGGGTGAAATGTCCACATTTCTAGTCTCATTTGTGGGAATCTCATTTGATGGCATTGTGTACTTTGTTTCCTTTACATCAAGGCACACGGTATCTCTCTGTATACTTAAATTTGATGGTGGTCTAGAAGTGCTTCCTGTTAATGAAAGGTTTATGGGTGAGTTGGCCATATATATCATCTCATTTAGGAGATCTGTAGTTGAGGTAGGAATTTCCTCATATTTTCTTCCATCTGTATCAGGAGATGGTGTGTTTCTTGGTAGGCTTAAAGTAGAGGATGGTCTAGAAATGCTTCCCTCTGGTACAGAAAGGTTGGAGATGGGTGAAATGTCCATATTTGTAGTTTCATTTGAGAGAGATGTGGTTGGCATAGAACTTTCAACACATCTTGTTCCCACTAAGTAAGGGGATATAGTATCTTGTGGTATACTTAAAGTTGATGGTGATCTAGATATACCTCCTTCTGTTGATGAAAGGTATGTAATTGGTGTGTTGATCACATTTTCAACCTCCTTTATGGGAACCATATTTGACATTGAACTTTGAGTATATCTTTCAATATATCCGTCTACATCAGGAGACATCGTATCTCTTGGTATGTTTTCATTTGATGCTGTTGGTGAATGGTTGGACTCAGTTGAGGTGTCCATAATTGTAGTGTCAATTATGAGAACAGAAGTTGATGCAGGACTTTCCACACATTTGATTCCATCTATATCAGTTGATGCTGTGACTCTTGGTGCACTTAAATTTGATTGTTGTCTAGATATGCATCCCTCTGTTGATGAAGGCTGAAAAATGGGTAAGATGACCACATTTTCATTATCCTTTGTGGGAAGTGTAGTTGACATAGAACTTTCAGCGGCTCTTGTTCCCAGTACATCAAGAGATGCTGTGTCTCCTGGTATACATAAAGTTGATGGTGGTGTAGATATTCCTCCTTCTGTTGATGAAGGAGGTATGGTTGAAATAGAACTTTCCACAGATCTTATTTCTTTTACATCAGGAGAAACTGTACCTCTCGGTATATTTATGCACGTGTCAGTTGATAAAAAATTAGAGATATTAGAAGCCATATTTGTAATCTCATTTGTGGAAAGTATATTTGATGTTATGCTTTCAGTATATCTTGTTCCATTTTGGTCAGGGAACACGGTATCTCTTGGCAAAGTTGTTGATGGACAAGATATGCCTTCCTGTGTTGAGGAAAGGTTGCATATAATCACATCTGCATCTTCTTTTGTAGGAAGTGTAGTTGACATAAAACTTTCTGAATGTATTGTTCCCTCTACATCATGGGTTTGTGCTAAGACCTTGTTTTGGGATGAAAACTTATTTTGCGGTACTGTCTTCTCTATTTGTGGCGACTTTAAGTATTGTGTAGGAGAGCTACCGGGGATTATTTGAATTTTAGGAGAACAGCTTGCAGATCTCAGTTCAGCTGAAGAAGCAGCTGGACTTAATTCACATATACAAACATTTTGTCTGGTTTCTGGTGTAGAAGGAAGACTTGTTGGCTCAGGTGTAGGGCATAGTTTGGAATCAAATGAGGAAACAGAACTTTTGTCTGTAGGTGTAAATCTATAATCGCTTTCTAGGCTCTCGGGTGTAAACGCTAAATCTTCTGGTCCGGATGACCAAATCTTGTTCTTGGGTTCTGGTGAAGGACAGAGACTGAAACCCACAGGTGAATATATTATTATTGATGGCTCTGGAGAACTAACAGCTTCTGAAGTACCAGAGGGTGAGCATAACTCACTAATTGCATATGATAGTCCTTCTGCTGTGTCTGAAAAGGATGATAAATTTGGACTTTCACGTAAGATTACTGCTTCTGTTGTTTCAGGAGAAATTCTGAAATGTTGAGGCGTAGATGCTAAATGTATTTCTCTGTTGTCCTCAACATAAGTAGGAGGAGGTACAGTGTTAGAGGCTTCCAAATCAGACAGCCCTGTTTTATCATCACATAGAACTGTACCTGTATACACCGATTTATTTGGTGCATCCTCATTCTCCAGTGGAGCCAACATTTCTCTCAGATCATGTGTTTCATATTTTACAGGCTTATCAGAAGCTGTCTTCTGGAGAGGAGTAAAGTCACACACATCATTTGAAAAGTTATTCAGAGCAAAAGAAGAGCCCGCTTTTACTTTTTCATGAACAAGCAAAATATCAGGCAAAGAGATTTTTTCTTCTTCCTCAACAGAGCAGCCAAGATTATTCTCATTATGCTCCTTAGGAGAAGCTTCTGCTGCCAGGTTATTAAAGGAGTCAGCTAAATCTGGGTTTTCTGAAAACGTGCTTTCTCTCTGTTTGTAATTATTCTCTTGTGTTGAATCAGCTTCTCTTACCTCAGATGTGGTAGTGTGCCTCCGCTCTGTTATACCTCTGTCTTCAGTTGTTGAGTCGGCTGTGATTGTCTTCTGCGTTAAATCATTTTCATTTTGCTCAGATGAATTAGCATCCCTGTGCTTCATTACACACCGCAGCTCAGGACTAATTATCTTTTCTGTTGAACCTGGTTCTGTAAGCTCAGATGAGGTAGCATGACTCTGGGCTTTAATATCCTTGTTTTCAGATAAGAGTTCAGGAGAGATTATCTCCTGTGTCGAACCAGTTACTCTAATATTAGTGTCTCTAAATTCAGACATTGACGTTACTAGCTGCTGGTCAGATGAATTTTCAACTTGCACTAAGGTGGTGTCCTGAGATTTTTGCTGGTATCCTGGTGAGCCTTTTGCAGAGGTAACATCACTTTTGTGATTTTTTAAATCTCTTGCTAGTGTGTTTGTTTCCCCATTCTCAGATAAAAATAAATCTTTTGTATCTTTTGAGTCCTCAAATGTGTCACTCCCATCACTCAGATTCTCCGAACCATTAGCTGTATGGAAAGAACCTGATGAATCGACATCTTCTGGTAATCGTTCATCCACATCCTTTTTCTGAAAAGACGCAGAGGCAGGGCTGCTGGAGAGAGTCGGGGACTCACAGTCATCCCCAAAAATGTCACAAAGGCAAGTCGTTTCAGATATGGCACTACGATGGCTGGGGATACTAGTGATGTCGAAGATCTCCACGTGATTGGGTCCATCCATGTGCTGCTGGTTGATGTTACGTGGAGCACTGCGGAGAAATGAGTAGCTGTCTCCATCAAGAACCCAGCTTTCCATGGTTTTGTGCCAAGCAGAGTGTACTGTTACTTGCTGGACTGCCTTTGTGTTTTAGTAATGCAGCATCGCTCCATCTTCGCCATCCAAAATCCACAGACGATTTTGTAGCTGAAAAGATCAAATGCAAATGTTCAGAAAATCATGACGATGAAGTATTTCTAAGATTATTATGTGCATCTATTGTGGGTGATACTACCATGCTGTAAGTCTACTGCTACAATATCTCTATATTATTAGAAAGAGATCATATTAAAGGTTCAACACTTTGTAACATTAACACAGAGAATTATGAGCTCTCCCAAATAACCCACTTGAAAGACAGTTCATTATTAGGTAAGAATATGTACGTACTGTATATAATTGTGGTAAGCTTTTCAGCAATCACATCAAACATGCAATGATTTCCAGTGCAGAAAGTAGTCAACATTTTCATCCTCATTCTAAACTGAATCCTTTCTAACATGAATTTTTATTTGCCATCTAATTTAAAATCACAGATCACGATTTATTCGATATGTACTTGCCGTTTGGTGCTATTTTGTATCAGGCCATTTTGAATGGAATAGCACACCCACTGGTCAAAGCAACAGAACATAGAGAAGACATGTACTGTACCACAGAGCTGAAGATGAGGCTCCAACAGGGCGTCTGCATTACAGTGTGCTACTTCAATCCTTCGTCCAGTCAGGTCACTCAGCACTGTGATAAGTCCAGCCCCCTAGATGTACACTGTAAACCTGTAAAGGAATATCCACCTAAACTTCAGTCTGCTTCAATGTTGCCCCAACATGAACTGATGCTTCTTGTGGGTTTGTTTTTTATTATAAAACATGCACAAAAACCCAACTGAATGCACCAGATTTTGTTTTTTTAATACAGTTTCAGCTTTACTGTATCTCTGTAGCCTGTGCTAAGCTTAAGAGAGTGTTACAGCTAGCAGCAGGTGCTACAACAGTCCAGATACAGCAAGCTGCAATCTGACACGCAAGGGTAACAGTCACAGGGCCTCACTAATTATAGCTCCATCCGAGTAGGAAAGCACCTACTCGAAAGTGACAGAGGCTGTATTTACATTGTGATCCATGATTCTTGTATTTTGTAACAGATATGATTTTTCTCCCATGACAAAACCTGTCCATATCCCATTCCTGTTAACTTATGTACAAACAAAATGTCAAAAGAAACTCATAAAATTATGATGTAAAGGTAGCCTACTCATACACTGTAGGCTACAGAGAATGTCAGCAACATGCTAATTGAAGCAAACAAAAATAGACCTGAGTAACATGTAAATAATGTGATAGTTAAACTGATTTGAAGTTTCAGGGCAGAATTTGTACAAATGTCATGATAAGTTCAATCTCAAGATTACACACGCTGCATAAACGATGCTATTCAAAATATTTCAATTAATAGAAACATAAGCAGAGCTAAAACTCACTCATTTCATTCTCCAGTACATTTCAAGGAAACATAGAGCTATTAAAAATGTCAGGTTGATGATAACTGGATTTATACTTCATTTCCATGATCAGTCTTTGTTGTTGTTGTTGTTGTTGTTGTTGTTTATGATGATGTTTATTGAATAGTTCATAAGACAGCTTTTTATAGGATAGCTTATTTGGTATAAACCCTGTCTTTTGAGCGCCGAAAGCTTCTGTACTCTGATGGAAAAAGTCTCAGGAGGAGCTTCATCCGTCAAGCCATCAGACTCCGCAAAACGAACCTGTCTATTTAACAGATCCCTTAGAACTCTACACAAATTCATTTACTCCCAGTCATTCTCTACACTGTACTTTTATTGTTAGTACATGTAACACATCTCACATCACATTCTATTACTTATCTTTTCTTATTTCCTTTTATTTATATCCGTTCTTTTTATAACTTAGTTCTTTAATGTAGTTTATTTATAGGCACAGTCTCACAGGAATAGTCCGGGTTTTCATTTCACTGCAAGTTGCCTACTGTATCTTACATAACTGTTTATGTGAAGAAAAAACAATCTTGAATTAAATTGAGCTGATATTCTGGTCAGAAAAATCAGATCTGAGCTTCTGAATGTGAACTAAATAAAAATGTAATAGATTTTCAGAAAACAGCATCTTATTTTGGGACTTATTTACTGGACCTGTAGTTCTTTCAGTCATAGAATAGAAAACAGAACACAATTTAGATATTTGGACAGCATATGGATCTGTGTTCTATTAAAATCTTTTAAAATGGTTTTCCCCTTATGCATTTTTACCTCATGATCAATGCAATGCAATGAAAAGAATGCAATCGTCTTATCGGGAAGGAATGCTTAGCACTTACAAACGGCAGCCTACAGTTCTGAATTAAATCCAAACCCATAACTGAACAATATGTCTAAAAATAAATCTGATGCACATCTGAGCAAACTCTTAGCCCCTGCACCCAAATATGTGATTTTAAATGGTTAACGCCTCAAGGATGTCTGATGTGGATTATACACAAGTCTTTGAACTAAAATTGTTAACATATCTAAAGTCAAACTTTCCCTACTTAAATCAGAGACTCGCCCATTCAGTGTAATTCTGCAAAAATGTAGGAGTGTTATGTTTATGTTCAGTTTATGATATCATGAAATAAACACCACAGATTGCTACTCCACAGATCTTGAAGGCTACTTGCTAAATAGCTAGCTATCTAACTTAGCTAACCTCACTAGTGAACAAAATATTAGCTGATACTGTTCATTTCAATGGATTTGGTTACTTTTACATAAATAAAGAAACGTTAAGTGAGATCTGACAATCCAAGTCATATCTAGTTGTGACAAATGTGAGCTAGTTTATTAGCAGCTAACTATCTAGCAAGCTAGCAATTTAGAATGAAGAATGGCATTAGGACATTTTACATCATGTACAATTGGATATGAACCAATATGTTTCAGAGCTGTTTGAAGATCCTATTCTACACTTCTGGAGGCTTTCTATTGTTTTCTTTTTCACTGAATCAAGTGAGATTTTACAATGCCCAATTCTATTATACGCATTGCTCTGAGCTTTGCAAAGGTACAACAATAAAATCAATATGTTCAATCAGTTATTAAACCAACTTAATTATTAGATTTTAATAGCTTTATGGAGAAAAGTTGGAAACAGAAAGCCCAGAGGCAGAAACATGAAACTAATAAATAAATAGACCACGTATAAAAAATAAATACTGCATATGCATTCAGTATTTGACCTATGATATTGATATGAACGTAGTATTGCTCAGCAAGTGTGATGACTGGGATGTGTTAAAGTCTGTGCTTTTGTAACAGGATAGCACTGTGTTGAATTTGTGTAAATTAGATATCTGGGAAAAAGTGGGTATTTGGGGAGGATATGGTGCGGGGAATTGTTTGGTTGTTCTGTCAAAATCAAAATGGAAGGAAACTGTAATGTACCATGGTGTTCTGCATTATTCCTTTCATTTACAAAAAAGAGTGTAATAGGAACTCTGTTTGCCTCACTTATTTATGATGCATTTAATCATTCATCTTCAGTAATGTCTTTATCCTGAAAACCCTGGATGGGAAGTGAGGACACGAATTCTTAGCACATCATTTACACATTTGGGAAGAAACCAGACAACCAGAAGGCAACCCATGTTGTTACTGGAAATACTGTACAAGCACAGACACTCCACAAAGATAAATTATACAGTTGTTATTACGTTGTAAAACGCCATCTAGTGTCCATTTCTTTTGTCCTCAAATAGACTGAACAAGCCTATTCTTGTCATATACCTGTCAAATGGATGAATATTGAACAATTGATATAGATGTCGATAAAGAGATGGTAATTACAAAGCTCAAGAACCAGAATACTGTATATATAGCATACAGTGTAGAATATTTTGGTGTATCTTGTATGGTTGTATGGTGGCATTTAACATTATGTATACTCAGATGCAAATTATTCAAATAGCTACCTGAGAATTGAAAACCTATTAAACAGTGAATTAATCTTTGTACTTTGAAAGACCTTTTCATCGTTTAAAATTTCACTGTATTTATAACAAATAATTTCTCACTTCTAATACATATCAAGTATTAAGTAAGTTGTTAGTTTTGTTTGAATTTACTATAATTGAATTATTATTATTATTATTATTATTATTATTATTATTATTATTATTATTATTATTATTATTATTATTATTTTAACGCTTTTCACAAAGCTGTCGCTAATTTTATTTTGTAAGGTGTACATCCGGTTCCGGTTTCTGTTGCGCTACACTTGTAAACAACAAGCTAGCTGGTGTTAGCTGCAGTATAAGATAGTGTACTTGAAATACAGCCTTTTAATTTTTCCAGTCATCGCGTTTATAGGTAAATATATGACTTGGGATCAATTCAGACACCTGAAGTTTATACATTTCTGCGAAAAATAAGTATTTGTAACGTTGCTAACTAGTTGGCCTCGTCACGTTGTTTTTTCGTTTGTTAGCATATACCACTGTAGCAATTTTCACTGATTAGAATTTGAAAATGTAATAGTAAATCATATGGGTTTTTGTTTTGGTGAATATCCACAAGCCACGTTAGTTCCTGATATAGCTCACGTCCAAGCAGCATTAAAGCCAGGCGTAATGAAGTCTTCCTTGCAGAAGAAAAGTATTGACTGTTACAAAGCGATCAGAGACTATTTCTGTAAATGTTGTATACACGTCTCCTCACAGAAAACATCAACGATTGAACGATTACTTGTTTGTTTCTCTCTCTTTAACTAACAGGTTTTAAAGTCTGGCATCTTTCAGTCAGTCGGAATACTAGATCCCTGTTTTGTGGCTTCCCAGGCCCTGAAACACCATGCCACAAGAAGCTGAGACTAGCTCGGGTCAGGAAGGGGTCATAGACCTCGAAGAACCCAAGAAAATGACCAGAGAAGACTGGAGGAAGAAGAAGGAGCTGGAGGAACAGAGGAAGCTGGGAAATGCTCCTGCTGAGGTCGATGAAGAGGGAAAGTACGTCGATGAGCATTAAATAACAAATTCTTATAATTGCTTACACACACACACAGTCTGCTGTTTATCATTATTTGGTTATCAAAGCTTTTACTTCCTCTTCATGCCATTGTGTTTTATCTCTTTTTTTTTTTCTTTTAGGGACATTAACCCCCACATTCCACAGTATATTTCCTCTGTGCCATGGTACATCGACCCTTCAAAGAGACCCACGCTTAAGCACCAGAGACCTCAGGAGGAGAAACAGCAGGAGTTCTCAAGTATAGGAGAGTGGTATAAGAGAGGTGTACAGGAGGTAAGCAGCTTACTGACATCTTTAAATCCATTCATTTATCTGAGGAAGATTAATACTAAAAATGAAATGTTTCGATTGCAGAAATCAGTCAGCACAAAGTACAGGAAAGGGGCGTGTGAGAACTGTGGGGCCTTGACACACAAGAAGAAGGACTGTCTTGAGGTACCATGGGTGTCATTTTTTTTATTATGGAAATCAAACTGTATTTTGTTTACAAAGGCACTTTTATATTTGTAATGTAGTGTGGAGAAAGAATAGAAAAAAGAATATACTCAAACATGAATGAAACACAAATCAACCGAATCATTCCATTAAAATAAAAGGGTAGAAATCAGAATCAGGTTTTATTCACCAAGTGTGTTTATGATTCTGTCTGTTTGTGGCTCTCAAGTAGACCAACATAAATCACTTTACATTTGTTAGAGACAAAACATTATACACATTAAGTACAAAACTTTCAGTAACTTTACAGATTCACACACACACACATATCCTCATGGCCCTGTTTTAAAATCTCTTCTCTTCTGTTTCTTGCACTCTCTCTCTCTCTCTCTCTCTCTCTCTCTCTCTCTCTCTCTCTCTCTCTCTCTCTCTCTCTCAGCGTCCCAGAAAGGTCGGAGCGAAGTTCTCAGGTACGGGCTTTGCCCCGGATGAGCACAGTCAGATACAGCTCAGTCTGGATTATGACGGGAAGCGAGACCGCTGGAACGGCTACGACCCAGAGGAACACATGCGCATTGTGGAGGAGTACGCCAAAGTCGACTTGGTAACCTTCAGTGTTCGGTAGCACAAAAAATACAACTAAATAGTTTTTAAATAGTCATTAAGTTGTATTTTCTGTGTCACAGGCAAAGCGAACTCTAAAAGCCCAGAGGTTACAGGAGGAGCTGGCAACCGGAAAACTGGACCACGGAGTACGTACTTGCACTCAAGAACAAACAACTTTTGTTTGGTTTAGAGATTAGAGAAAAAAACCCAGATATTAACATTAAACATAAAGGAGATTTAAGTGCAGCTGAAGATCATGTTGGATAAGCTCTCTGTGATTTGAATGTGGTTAGTGAAATAAAACTCTCCTCTTTACTCTTTACTCCCACAGGAGCGAGAGCACGACAGCGAAGACGAGGACGAGGACAAATACGCAGATGATATTGACATGCCCGGGCAGAACTTTGACTCCAAGAGACGAATCACAGTGAGGAACCTGAGGATCAGAGAGGACACTGCTAAGGTAACATCAACTTGCATGTTTATTTGTTTAAGATCTTGAACTCCAGTGAGTTTAGTGTTCTGTGCAATCCTAGAGTTTTACCTGACAGGATTATCACACACGACACTGTACATGTCTGTCTGTGACATGTTATGAAGAATATTTGGTTATTTATCTTCTTCTTCTTCGTCTTCAACTTTCGGCTGTTCCTGTCAGGGGTCACCACAACAACTCATCAGTTTCCACCTAACTCTATCCTCATCCTCTACTCTCACACGAATGACCTTCATGTTCTCTTTAACACATCCATATATCTCCTCTTTGTCCTTCCTCTCAACCTCTTACCTGGTAGCTCCATCTCCAACATCCTTCTACAATATAACTCCTCTCTCTCCTCTGTACATGTCCAAACCAACTCAATCTAGTCTCTCTGACCTTGTCCCTAAAACAGCCAACCTGATCTGTCCCTCAGATGTGCTCCTACCTAATCCTGTCCATCCTCGTCACTCCTAAAGAGAACCTCAACATCCTCAGCTCTGCCTCATGTCTCTTCCTCACTGCTACAGTCTCTAACCCATACATAATCGCTGGTCCCACTACACTCTTCTACACCTTTCCTTTGTTTCTTAATATTTAGTTATTTATATAATACATATATAGAAATATAGCTGTTTACTGTATCAGGGATGTAAAATGATTCCTTATTACTCCACAGTTATAAGAAGCATTGCATATAATATATATTATTCTTATACTTAGTTTGATATAAAAGTAAATAAACATGACCAGCATTTAAAACAAACTATTTCCTTCATCAAATTTATATTTACTTTTTTTTTTATATACAGTCTCGTGCATGTATTGAGAAAAACGTCATTTATTATTTCTTATAATTAAGTACTGCAACCTTAAAGAGATTAAAATCAGAGTTTTTTTTTGTTTGTTTGTTTTTTACTTATAACAGTACTTGAGAAACCTGGACCCGAACTCTGCTTACTACGACCCGAAGACTCGAGCCATGAGAGAAAACCCGTACTCCAACACCGGCAAGAATCCAGAAGAGTACGTTTCAGGATGTTCTTTTCTTAACTGCGCTTGTCTCACTAAATCCGATCAATCTGATCGATTGGTACATGAACACAGTATGTAGTATCAGTGGATGTAGGGAATTTTGATCCGATAATAATATTCCTGTTGTTTTTATTTTTTTTCTAGGGTGGGATACGCCGGAGACAACTTTGCTCGTTACACTGGAGATACAATCAGCATGGCACAGACTCAGCGTACGTAATTAACGTACCATAGCGGCAGAAATGATATAATTTGTCTCTGTGACATTTCTCTCTGTCTCAGATGTTTTACACTTTTAGAATGTTTATAACATACAGATGTTAGCGCATCTCTAATATGAGTGGTCAATAATGTAATCCCTACACAATATAATCTCAAATATCTTAACATAGAGACAAAGTGAAGGTTTATAATAGGACAGATATTAAAAGGGACATCATTACAATCATTCAGGGACATCATTACAATCATTTCTGCTCCCTTTAAACGTTCATGCTTCATGTGTTCACCCTTCAGTCTTTGCGTGGGAGGCATATGAGAAGGGAACGGAGGTCCATCTGCAGGCTGACCCTACCAAGCTGGAGCTGCTCCATCAATCCTTCAGAGTCAAAAAGAAAGACTTTAAAGATGAACAGAAAGAGAGCATCCTGGAAAAGGTAGAGCCAGACACTATACTCATAGTTCACTCTTTCTTTCTTTCTTCTCTTGCTGTCTGTATGCCTGTCCCTCTGTTTTTTTTTTTTTTTTAATTTCTCCTGTATCCTGTCTGCAGTACGGAGGTCAGGAACATCTCGACACTCCTCCACAAGAGCTGCTGCTCGCTCAGACCGAGGATTACATGGAGTACTCTCGACACGGAGCGGTCATCAAAGGCCAGGAGAAAGCCATCGCACGCTCTAAATACGAAGAGGACGTCCTTATTAATAACCACACCGTGAGTACAGTGATACAGAACACAGATATAATGTGTGCGATATGCGATATTGAAGATCTGACAAGATTCTTTTACTTTGCAGTGCATCTGGGGCTCGTACTGGAAAGACGGCAGCTGGGGTTATAAGTGCTGCCACTCGCTGGTCAAACAGAGCTACTGCACCGGAGACGCAGGCAAGAAAACCTCAGTAAGTTATCGCTTTTATGAGAGATAAGAGATCTGTCTTCTTTCTGTCTCCTTTACATTTACATGGACCGATGACACCAAATCGTTAACTGTGTTTTGTTTTACAGAACACATCAAGCACCCCGTTTGAAGAAGGGGATGAAGAGGAAAACGAGGAGGTTCCAAAGACACTGTTAGAGGTACTTGCACATCTCCAACACATGTTCCTCCTAGGAACATCAAGCTTTGAGCTTTGATGCATTCTACAAAAGTCTGATGTTCTGTATTTCATTCGTTAATGTTTTTCTAGATGCACCAAGAAAAGATGAAGGACAAGAAGAAAAAGAAGAAGAAGCACAAGAAGAAAAATGAGGACAGCAGTGATGAGGAAGACGAGGCCAAAAAGAAAGAAAAGCTGAAGAAGGTAAAGATTTTAGTAGTTAAAGTTTGTATGT
>JAOTRN010000001.1:21943352-21954764 GCA_028566695.1 Bagroides melapterus
ACACACACACACACACACACTTCCTTAATCTTGTGGATGATTTGTACCGTGTTCATTGTATTTCTCAGTAACGCATATAGACAGACTCAGAGTCACAAGGTCATTACGGAGAGCCTTTTCCTTCTCTTATCTCCCTCTCTTACACACACCCACACTCTCAGACAGACACACTCATGGACATATCTTAACCGAGGAGTGTGTGTGTGTGTTGCAGTGTGTCAGATGGGCAGCAGCAGCAGTGTAAGGCTCTTCAGTTCTCTGGCTCAGTCTCTGAGCAGCGCTCCGCTGGAGCACACACACACTCACGCAGAAGAGTGCGAGTTCGGGCAGGTCAACCCCGAGACGCTCCTGCGTGAGTGCGAGGAGGTTCTGCGGACGAGACCGCCTCGGCCACATCGAGACTTCATCAGAACCAGAGCCAGCGCCAAACACAACCCGCAGATCCGAGTCATGCAGTGGAACATTCTAGCACAAGGTAGAGTACTGTTAAGTCTGAAATCTTTTTAAAATAAACAAAAATTAAACGATCTCACTTTTACGAGTGAAAGTAAATTTGATTTAGACAGATTTAAAGGAACGTGAGTTTCCTCATCAGTCCGAGACACACTTGTACATTATAAGTCTGTCAGATTTTGGTAAATATTTGTATTTTTAATGTTAACGTGCATATTGTGTTAACTTTATTGGCAGGATTATTCCCTGAAGCCACAGTGGATAGATGAAGAGAATAAAATGTTTAGTATGTAGAGTTTGAAGTTGCTTTATGCATCTGATTCTTTTGTCCTGCAGCTCTGGGGGAAGGTAAAGACGGTTTCGTGCGCTGCCCCATGGAGGCTTTAAACTGGGCTGAGAGGAAGTACCTGATCCTGGAGGAGATCCTGACCTACAGACCAGACATTGTGTGTCTCCAGGAGGTAGACCACTACTATGACACCTTTCAGCCTGTGATGTCCAGCCTGGGCTACCAGAGCAGCTTCTGCCCCAAGCCGTGCTCCCCGTGCCTGGACGTGTGCGGCAACAACGGACCCGACGGCTGTGCACTGTTCTTCAGTCGCGAGCGCTTCCGTTTGCTTGAGGTCCATCACTTGCGTCTCTCAGCCATGGCGCTCAAGACCAACCAGGTGGCCGTCGTGGCGACGCTACAGTGCCAAGTCACAGGGCGAGTCTTCTGTGTCGCTGTGACGCACCTGAAAGCAAGAAGTGGCTGGGAGACTCTCCGGGGAGCCCAGGGTGCCAATCTTCTCCAGCAGCTGAAGTCCATCGTGAGCACGCAGCAGGGGGAAGCCGTTCCTTTGTTTGTGTGCGGAGATTTTAACGCCGAGCCGGGCGAGGAGGTGTACCGTCACTTTCTGAACTCTCCTCTTGGTCTCGATAGCGCATATAGAACACTGAGCACTGACGGCACCACCGAGCCTTCCTACACAACCTGGAAAATCCGTCCGAGTGGAGAGAGCCGCTCAACACTCGACTATGTGTGGTACTCGCACCACGGCTTCAGTGTGGACGCCGTTCTGAGCATGCCCAGTGAAGAGCAGATTGGCCCGGACCGCCTACCCTCATACCACTACCCATCTGATCATCTCTCACTCATTTGTGACTTCAGCTTTATCCAGGAGCCCCACAGGCTCATGTGACTCCACCAAACCATCACCAATGCACCTTTTAAACATTCCTAAATTTTTCCTGACCTACTGACACAGGAAGGTCACCAAGTACCTCAAGTACCGCACAAGTTCCACAAAGAATGCTAGCTGATTAATTTCATTGCCGATCTGTTAACGTTACATAATTTATCATCATGTCGAGCTGATCTCTGGACACATGGCCCGGACGATGTCGACGGTGCCGTTCTTTAATAGTATGCCAATAATTTATCCTTAACTGTTCTGAAAAGAATGTATTATTTTATACACACGTTTTATTCTTTAAACGAGTTGTAACAATTATCTTAATAAAACGATTATTTAATTTATTAAATATTGTTCGAAAATTATACTAACTCGCTTGCGCTCCTTTCCCTCGTAAAATATTTATTGCACCAGTATCATTCTGTTCTGACCCCAGAGTGACAAAATTAACACTCAAGCCTGCACTATTAAAGTTATTTATACCACACACTGCTGTTGAACTCTTGAATCTGATTGGTCAGGTGTTGAATCGTTTTCTGCCAACTTTATTCACACCTCCTTCTTATTATATCTCTTTTAATACGGTCAGTGCAGCTGCTCTTCAAACACTTCCTAGTACACAATATCGATCAGAGATAACCCTAAGCTGCTCCAGATGTACTCGGCTTCCTTCCAAAAAAAACAATGCAATATTAACGGAGCAACTACATGGTCAATTAAAGAAGCTTAACTAGCATTTAGAATCAAATGGAGAAAGAAATCCAGCCGAATTAAATGACCGACTATAACACCATCACGTATCATATCATTACTGTATGTTTCTATTCATGTGACTTGTTCCATCACACGTTCTTTTGTGTTGTTCTACAAAAGTTCTTTTCCAAATTTTAAAACGTTAAAGCCTTATTTGGTTCTTTGGGTTTACCTACTGAACCCTGCGAGTTAAATAGCTCCAAAATAAAGAAAGAAATCTGAGATTGGTGGCATCGAGTGACAAAATGGCAGAACATGAAACCCTCTGACTTCCAGCTTCAGGTCCCCAGATGAACCCAGTGCTAAAGAGCGTGACCGGTATGCGGTTCTGTTCCTGTCTATCAAACCCACGTAGAAGATTGTGTCCTAGTGTATGTACACGTGTAATAAATGAAAGAGGTGTAAGAAATGTAGTAGATTTAAACAAGATGAAAAGCTCCCAAGGCTTTATGTTACTAAATCTCAACATGGGGGAAAAAAAACCCCAAAACAAACAAACAAACAAAAAAAAAAAAAACACTTTCTCTCTCACATTATCTCTAGCCTTGGGTTTTCAGTCAAAATGCTTCATTGATTAAAATGACCTTTGATTTGTTACTGATCAGATAAAGAACAAGACCACAAGAATAAAAAGCCAGTTTGTTTTGCATAATTATGTCCTGTATATTTAAATCTACTTGGATACAAGCTTGGATAGGAGTACAACAAAATATATGCTTCAAATATTGAACATTCAATAAAGTTCAGTCCAGACAGACAGACAGACACACACACACACTTCTCTCCCCCCCCCCTTTTTTTTACACGATTGTAAATGAGACATGAAATGTGTATAACAGGTATGATGGATATAAATGAACAAAAAGAAAATAAAGAAAGTGAAATGATTAAGGTCTACAAAGTTTTAAGATGCTTTTTAGATAGTAAAAAAAAAAAACACTGCCTGATACAAAATATCAAAAAGTTTATATTTCATATTTACACTGGGGGAAGTTAAACAAAAGGTAAACAAAAAAGAAAAAAAATCAGAAGCTTTACATTTTGTTCACTACGAGTTTCGAGTCAGTATATGTACAGCATCCTTTTCACGCCCGTTGATGCTGGTTGGAAACGTTTCTTTTCCCTCACTGCGTTTTGTCCAGAGAGTCTCCGTCTTTAGCACCCGTTATGGCGCAGTGCCATAATCCAGACTCCGGCGGTCTGTCTCGGTAACGTCCAGCATCGTTGCTTGGTTTGTAAGCAGACTGGAGAGTGGTTTGAGACGTGGGTCATAGTGTTGGGACGTGAATGTGAAGGGTTGGATTAGCTGTAGTGCCATTTTCAAGTCTTTGTGAGCACAGTTGCTGTTATGAAAGCAATCGATGTGGTTTGTATCTTGGATTGACACAAAACCCGTGGTTGATGTGTTTGAGTGAACAGAGTCTCAGCTGGTGGCCTGGTCTGCCTGTGCACTTCTCTCCAGATGCTCCAGCTTGAAGATCTTGATATCCTGCGTGTTCAGCGCCGTCTCTGCCGGCACTGTGATGGTGGTGGGGGTGTTGGCGGAGGAAGGCATGGCAAGCTGCAGCACCTGGGTCCCTGTGAGTGGTGCGAGGGTGCGCAGTGTGATGGGTGTGCCCGCTTTGGTCGCGGTAGTGGCAGGAAGCGTGATGAGCTGCAGGGTGATCCGCTCCCCATTCTGCCTCTGTGTGGGCAACAGTGTGGGCACGGCCTGCAGCACCATTTTTCCTGTGCTGTTCCCACCGCCCAGTACGCTGCCTGCTGTCAGGACCGGAGAGGAGCTCGTGGGAGAGTTGAGGGTCACCGTGGAGACCTTTTGACCCTGAGGTGTTGTCATGACAACTGGCACCTGCATGGCCAGCCTCACAGTCCTGCGAGAGGGAGAGAGACATTTATATATATATATATATATAAAATAAAGATACAGAGAAAGGGAAGTGTGGGGGGGAAGCAGGTAGAGAGAAATGAGGCCATGAGAGACTCATGAGAAGACAGGAGAGGGAGAAAAAAGGGCAACTGAAAAAAGAGTGAGACAGAGAAGGAACATAAAAAGTAAGAAAAGTGAGAGAGAGAGAGAGAGAGAGAGAGAGAGAGCGAGAGAGAGAGAATGTGGTGTCCCTGGTGGAAGACGGAGAAAGAAATAAAGAGGCAAAGAGAGGATTGTTAAAGCGCGTCACGTCAGTCACGTCAGTCACGTCACCTGCCTCCTATCTTACCTGGGGCCCGTTGTTGTGGCGACCGGAGCCTGTTGCACAGACACGAGTCCTTCAGATCCTGGGGCAATGCTGATGATGGATGCTGAAGATGAAACAGGAGAAAGCCTCTCTTTCCTCCGCCTGGGAGTGTCGGCCGCTGTGGGACTCTGAGCTTTGTTCTTATCCATTCCGTCTTCCATATCATCATCGATGAACACAATATCTTTAGGCATTTCCTTAAACTGGTACACCAGTCTCTGCCCTTCCACCTTGGACAGAATTCCTCGCTGGTAGTAATACCTAAACATACACATATATACACACACACGTGATTAATAACAAACCTCAGTCCCTCAGAAGCACACACTGAAGCTTTTCTGTGCTCTTACCTGAGCGCTCTTCCCATAGTCTCATAGTTCATGTCCGGTTTGTTCTTATGTTTGCCCCACAGCTTGGATACAGCTTTAGAGTCTACCAGCTTAAAGATGCCCTTCTCCTTTTCTGTCCATTTGATGTATTTAGGACAGGTTTCTTTATCCTGAAGGAGATCCAGTAGAAACTCCCATAGGTACGTGGTGGTGCCTGTAAATAATAAATAAATTAATTAAAAAAAAAAAAAAAACAAAAAACAAAAAACAAAAAAAAAAAAAAAAAAAAAAAATTTTACAAAACCACAGAAGTCCGTAATTAGAGTGCCCCCGTGTGGACAATGTGAGAAATGGCTCATAAGCACTGTGCTTATATTAAATTTAAAAAATGTTAAAGTTTTTCCGAACTCTACTTTCATACTAAATGAGCAATAAAACAGATTTTCAATGTACATGCATGACAGGGAGCTGCAACAAGGAACATTTATTTTTTAAATTCTGTACAAATTAGGTAGGCCATGATTCAAACAACTAACTCCCTCAGACGGATACTATTTTACATGTGGTGTTAGATCTTCCGTTCTCTTCCCACAAGTTTATTTCCTACCAGTGATAAGTTTCCATGTGCATGTCTTTTTTTTTTTTTACCTTGCTATGTCTGTGTATTAAAGATTTACATCTGTTTTTATATTTAAAGCCTGGCACACACTTACCCTTGCTTTCTCTCGACTTCCGCTTATAAATAAGATCCAGGGAGCCATCACAGCAAGCCCGTGGCAGTTTGGATTTTCGTCCTGCACAAAGACACCATCAATTAATATTAGCAACACACCACAGCTGTACACTGTGCACATGGGATAAGCAAGAGCAACAAGTAATGAACATTATTTTGTGTACATGCTACCTCTTTTCTTTTTCTGCAGATCTGCCTGCTGCACTGTGCTGCTGGAATCTTCCACAACTTGCCCCATGTCCTCAGTGCTCACTTCCACCTCCATCTCAGACAGGAACTCCTCTACTCATGCACACAAAGACAAATAAGACACCAAAATAATGGAAAGATCCGAATAGGGTTTCAAATAATTTATATGTTTACGTTGTTTAAATATCACATTCGTCCAATCTGAGAGACCGACAAATAGATACTTTCAAATATATATTATATGTATGAGAGAGAATCTGTGCGTGTGTGTACCCACCTGGGCTATGGTCACCATGAAGGCTGGCTGGAGAGTCCATGTGCAGCAGAGCCTCAGCTGCCTCAATGGTTTTGTCATGAACTGATACTTCCACTGAAATAGAAAGACAGTAGATGTAAAGTTCTGCCCTTGTTTTTTCAATACGGTCTAAATATGTTTTTCTGTCAACATTAAAATATTTAATGTTCAGATCTAAAATAAGTAGATCAAATAAGATGTAAAAAAAAAGTAATTTTATTACTATTAGCATACTGATTCAACCCTTTTTGAACATATGAACAATCTACTTTTTAATATTAGTAATATTTAGAGAGCACGGAAAATATACATAAAACAAACTTAAAAGGAGATATTAAAGAATTGGGATATATGTAACAATAATGTGTGAAAGGGTTAACAATCGTGTGTGTGTGCGCGCGCGCGCGCGTGTGTGTGTGTGTGTGAAAAGTGTGTGAAACTTTAACCATATTCACAGCATAAAAACAACAGTGTAATATTTTTGGCCCTTTTCCTTTCCAAAAAACTAATTCAAATGTTTGGTGTTGAATTGAAAGCTGAACGAAGCTCTGACTTCCGTTGAGGGTAAACAAAAGACAAACTTCCGTGTTTACAAACTCTCTCTCTCTCACTCCCCGGACACGAGCCAGCGTCAGTGTCCTTCAGGACCCGCCCTTCGCCCTGATTGGCTGTCCGACGGCCCAACATCTGCATTCTGGCTTTCTGATTGGTTGGGCGATAAACTTTTTAAAAAATGTGCATCAGTCACCAGAAAAACACGCCCATTAACTCCAAAACACTTCCGCCATCAACATTAAAAGAAGAGGAATAGCCATTATTATTACTTTTATTATTATTACTATTTTTTATAGATTTCAATTTAAGTTAAATACACATGAAAAAAAACCTAAAATATAACGACTACGACAATGATTTATTGATCCAAGATTAATATTCGTTATGTTCATATAAAAGCTTAATAAAGCGAAAAAAGGGATGAATTCCTATAAAAGCACAAATTAATAATAAGACAGAGAACTAGCAAGAGAAGGGAACAAACTAGAGCAAAACACAACATCCATCTGAACTTCCTGCTTTCCCACAACTCACATCTGTCCCGTTACAGGAGGAGAATCACTACCACACACATCTCGAAAACACTAAAACATACACACACTCTCTCACTGCTTCATGCAGTCTACACAGGCGCGCAATTCTACAGTCCAGTATGAGATATTATCAGCTCAGGATTTCTTTTCTTTTCTTTACACAGATGCACTTCCTGATTAAAAAAAAAAGCAAGCACCGTTGCATCCTGCGCTTCCGAAAGGGACACATCCGCGCGCGCGAAAACATGCAGGGACACAAGCTTATAAACTCCTGCACTAACAACGCCATATAACCACCAGTGATCGCTTAAATCGTTAACCTTTACCCGCTTTGAGAAGTAAGTCCAACTGGTTTTCGGGTTCCTCGTGAATTTGAGCCGCCATATTCCCCACTGTCTGCGAGTAGCGCGGCGGAACGCAAGCATGAACTACTTTCCGCACTACGGCACCATTTCACGCCGCGCATCATTGTATCCCTCCGCCGACCAGAGGAACCGCTACAGGCGCTACGCGATACTTCCGGTGTAGGACTATATACACGAGCCTCGCTGATTTCTAATCCCCAACGTTTAAAATAAGGATTTTAAAAATATACAACCACCTATTTATCATAAAAAAAATCACAATCATTTTTAAAAACATATTTTTCTATATTTTACGCGCGCGCATGAGTCTTTCCCATCTCACGTTGCAAAGGAAGTAACGGAAGTTTTATTTTTCTGAATTTCTAAGAAAGTACCAATAGAGGTCTCTCTTTAGCCATCAATATATTATAAGCAGAATATTTAAATAAATAAATAAATAAAATTAATTAAATAAATAGATAGGCGAATAGAGAAACCGCATAGATGTTAGATCAGCGACAAGTAAAAGTTCTATGCATTATAATAGATCAACATCTCTTTAAGATGTAATTTATCTCCATTAAAAGTACAGTATATTAAAAAATTATAGTTACAATAAGGGATCAGAGCTTTGTTTTACAGGTCGACTATTAAAATTAAGCAACAATCGTAATTTGTACCATTTAAAATAATGGGGTGTGAAAAATAAATCCTACTTTTCTTTAACTCATTTCCTCAATAATTTACTGATTGTGATTGATAGGTGAGAGAGAATAAGCTCCTCCCTCCAGTTGATCTTGCCATTCCTGGATGCTGTTCTTGTTTTTTAAGTAATGTAATAATAATGTAATAACTCATTCATTCTTTATAACAAATTCAATCTTTAGTATGCACATAATTCATTTTAAACATGCATATTTAATTTGGAATTTTAAATGTTCAGACCCTGAAGTATGAAATCCAGTTTCAAAATTTTAGATACAAGTTCATAATTCAACTACAGATATCCTCTGGAACAACTTCAGTTTAATACAACTTCAAAATAGCATTTAAATTAAAATTTCTGGTGACATGATACTCCATTAGTCTGAATCGCGATGATGCCTTTACGCAGTCATCCAAACTGGCTAGTGGACTTCAACCCTCCTTGATGTTTTGGCAAGAGATCTACTTTATCCTCCATCTATGAACCATGCTCAAAATTCACCAGAGCTAATCTCAGGACTACCGTAATGATCAGGGACACTGTACGTGAGCGAATGTTACGTGTTAGTGAGCATTATGATGCACATAAAAAAAAAAAAAAAAAACGCTTACCTATACCTGTGTCTTGCACCTCTGTCTCCACCACCTGCTCCTCCACCACGTCCTGCATCAGGTAGGTGTTCTCGTCATCACAGACGAGCACCTGAGCGGCGTAGCACTGCTCCACGTCTGCACTGTTCACCTGCTCCACAATCACTGCAGGACACTCTGTTTCGTCCTCATGGATCACCGTGTCATCACAACACACCTCCTAAAGTCATACAAGAACTGAGGTCACAATTCTCACTCGCAATTCTCTAACCAATTTCAGCAGAAATAATATGTGTACAGAGAAATTCTGACTTCACTCTAGCAGAGGGTATATATCAGTTATAAAAATAAAGTTATTTCTATAGTAACAGCTAATTCACAGAACTGTTCATATAATCTAAGCCTAAAAATATTATTTCTGTAAGACATCATACTAAAAATCTGATGCTTTTTGATACTTGGTGATTATTATTTTAATGCCAGCATCTTTACTCTACACTGGATGTCATCTTGTGAACTTCATTTTATTGCTGTCAAGATTTGAGTTTTCTCACTGAGCAGATATGTAGATAAATATTTTACAGACGTCCCACTGAAACTAATACGATCCAAACAGGACTAAAGTAGGTTGAGATTTTGCCTTCGTTTGGTGTGAACGTGTTCCATACCTGCTGCGCCTCCTCGTCCCCCGTGACGTACTCCAGAACGTTCCCTCCACCGTCTATTACCACCACAGAGGTCATGACTCATTCCTCTGTGCCACACAGTTCTGTAGATCCACTCCACTTACACAGCAAACCTAACAAGTTGACAAACATTTGTTAACACACAGGTTAATCGGTTTGAGCGAGTTGATCTTCTCTTGATCTCCTTTTTGGAAAACATGTCCAGTCATCTGCTTTAAACTAATTGTAAAACTCATTACTTTAACTGTTCACATGTATTGCATTTTAATATTTCGTATTAAAATATGAACTCCACACCATGACTCATGGTGAGTGTTTACAATGGGAACTTTTCAGAGCCAGAATGCTGTGGTGTTTAGTGTGTGTTTGTGTGTGTGGGTGAGTGTATAAAATAAGGGGGGAGGGAGAAAGACAGATTTAGGTGGGGCAGAAAGCAGGGCTGTGACTCATGTATTAAACAGAAAACGCATCATGGACCTTCATATTGGACACAGGGCATTTAAACTGTGCTGGGTTGAGCGAGAAAACAACTAACACTGATTCTCAAAGATACACATCCTCCACAAAAAAAGTTCGAAAAATATTAATCTATTTTTTTTTTTTAAAGAAAGTCATCATTGCAAATTATAATTGCCAACAAATCCACTCTTTCGTAGGCCTCATGTTTTACTGCACATTAACAACGTTGATATAGCAACGATATTGTAACCTAGTTAGCTAGACACAAACGGAAATTTCTCCCACAGACTGTATTTTTCCATAAGAGTAATGTCCAGGCACCATCCTGAACACATTCAGCAGAGACAACGACAGGAGTACGGTCACATTTATCTTTCTCCAGCAGCAACGTGAAGTTAAAAACTGTTGTGTGACAAAATTTGACAAGATCACGATTCAGGAACTACTATTTTAATTTTAATTAGATTTCAAGGTACACATAAGCATGAGTCTTAAAAGAAAAAAAGGGATTTCAAGGATGTTCCATTTTTCCTGGGGAATCCAGATCCAATCCCACACTGGGTCAAACACATAGTTTCCTTTGCGTTTTCCTCTTTGATGCAGTTCATTGGTACAGATGAGGTTACTGTTTCACAAGAAAGTGAATAGATCCTGAATAACCCCAAAACCAGAAAGTGAACTGACTATGCCATATTTTGTGGATGGTGTTTTTTTTGTTATCTGTGAGAAAATGTAACTGAAGTCCAAAAGGTGCATACAAAAATCCTTCAAACTAAAAATGTTTATATTTATCTAGTAATATACTGAGTGGACCTCTGTGTTCTTAGCCTTTAGGGAATATGTAACTGCTACATCACTATTGAACTCCTCCCACAGTACATGTAATTGTTATGTGTAGTAAGAAAACCAAGCATATCAAATGTATGGGTGGATGTGGTAGCATAGTCTCTAAAGCATTGGTCTTGGGGACTTGGGAAGAACTCATCAAAAGAAGTTCAGGATCTAACCGGGAACCCTGGAGCTGTGATGTGGCAAGAGCGTGCTACTTTGCTGCCGCATCCTAGAATAAAAAGGCTAATAAAGTGTGTGTGCATGTGTGCGTGCTCACAGATCTGCATGAATACAATATGCAGAAGAAAAGAGGAAGAGACCCATTTCCTCTCAGTCCAGTCACATACCCAGCACTCGTGTTTTCAGCCAAAACGCTGAATCTTTTATAATGTTAAACCTAGAAAAAACTCCCACTGACTTCACCCAACACTTAATTTGGAGAAATTACATCCAAATATAAATAAGCACAATTAAACCACACAAAGAGGTAAAAATGGATCAGGTCACTGTACTCTTCATGTGTGTGTGTGTGTGTGTGTGTGTGTGT
>JAOTRN010000001.1:21965996-21977260 GCA_028566695.1 Bagroides melapterus
GCTGGCTTTTCTAGATCAACTTCAACCATAGTTTCTGTGACAGGAACCATCACTGGCATATCCATAATCGAAGCAGCAACCAATTTTATATGATCCTGGGTCACTGTAAAAAAAAAAACGACAACAGTTTATACTGTTTACCAAAAAGTATGAACTCTTGTATAAAACAGATTCATTTGCACCTTTGTTCCAATATTCATTGTGAAAACTCTATAAGCAAACATATTACCAATTTTTTCTACAGTACAAGCTATCGTGTTTGTACAGACGTGAGACTTTCAGAAGATGAATATCTTTTTAAAATTGAATAAAACTGCTGTAGTTGCTTGTTAACTAAACCTATAGGTGGATAACCAATTAAATTTAGTTTGGTGAGTGTGGTGAGAAGATCTGGTGAGTGTGAAAGCCATAACACACGAGTTATCAAATTTCCATCCTCGTTAAACCGTTCAGTAGACCCTCATGACCTTTGAAAGTGGCTCGGTCACCGAGATCAGAGGAAAAAGTTGATCATTGAGATGAACTTTGAAAAACTGAAGGGACAACTGGAGCCAAACCAAGACAGATTACCAATACTAAAAACTATTAAACTATGTATTATTGACAAATGATGAAAACCAAAATAATGACCACATTAAGCGTCAAATTAACACAAAAGTTATTTCCGTTAGCAAGGTAGAGGAAAATTTTGTCAATGGAAATATTCTATATAGATTCTATACAGTAAATAAGATGGAATCAAATCATTTACTGACTCCAAAGAAGACACCATCAGACCCGTTGCTCCTACAGTCAAATCATTTTATTACTCAATGACATTTACTTTTTTACTTACTTACTTATAAAATTCAAAGAAAAGGCTGATAATCTAGAATGATCATACTCATAATGCTGACTGTATAGATTATGCTAAAGGCTTTTGATAAAGTTCTATAGTACTAAGCCTAAAAGATCTAAGGAGCAGTTTAGGAAAAGTGGAGGAAAAGTGAAGAGAGTTTTTGTGTTAATTAAATGCATACAAACAGCCAATGATTCCCTCAAGCATAAAATTAAGACAGTAATATACAACGCATATAACATATCAGACTTTACTGCCAAATATCACTAAGAAGTGCACACACCATTGAGGAAAAAGGTCCAAACATACAGCATATAATCTTGATTTTTATAAACTATATGAATTCCCTCACAGGAATTTAGTTTCAGGAACCGAAACAGAAAAAAAAAAAACACAAAACATAGTGCTGTTTTAAACATTTTATTAATCGTTTGAATCTGAATACATGACTATACCATTAGGAAAAACATAAAAAATTTAGCTTGTTGTTAATCTTATGAGTTGCATACATTTTTTTTTTTTACAGTGCAATATTACATGTCGTGTCTATATATATTAAGAAAAGAAAAACAAAACAGCACACAATCACAGACACACAGCTAACAGATTTTAGTTTATGGATCATAATTAGATTTTAGGCCGTAAGATTTTCACAGTATAGTGGCGTGTACAGCTGAGTGATATCTGGCAGAAAAGTTATAATATATTAGACAATATATGAGAAACATGAAAATGTGTGTAGCAAGTGTGCAGTTTTGCATGCATTTAATGAGAAGTGAAGAAAGTTGAAAAGTTAGAACTTAGATCTTGGGTCAGGTTTGTAAACAGTAAACTAGTCAAATTTTGACTAGCATTAGTGAAGAAGGAGAAAGGGCAAGGGACACCGAACAGGACCGGATAAGGCACGGATGAGGAGAGAAAGACTGCTGGTGAGATTTTTGGTCACGTTTTTGGTCACGTTTCACAGGTAGCACGAAGTCCACAGTGATTTCATTTTAGCATACTCATTATTAAGAGTTTCTTATTTCGAGGTATTGTGCATGATGTGGCTTAGAAAGCTCAATAAAGATATCAACTAGTTTGAAATAAAGAAAATCTTTTTGTTTAAGGAATATTTCCATCATATCTCATGACTGTCAACTGAAATATACATTAACATAAACACCAACAACTTTATTAACTGCAAAACGTAAAGGGAAACTCCACCCGCTCTCAAACATAACGGATAATATCAGAATTATTTTTTGAACAATAAACATTTTATATTGATTTTCAACATCATAATAATAACAAAAATCCAGTAACATGATTAATGGAGACAGTGTGAATACTGGACCCAAAGTCCCAGAATGCAACGCAGCTTTTTGAGATAAGGCAGTGCCCCGACTCTGCTAGTGAGCTATCATCTGTTAGACGACGAGTGCGAAGGTGTTAATTATAATATCATGAAAGCTGATCTGTTTGAGATGATGAGATGAGACTTTTGGCCAGATTAAAGGATAAAATCCTGTTGCATCACTCTCTTTAAGTAGATTTCATTAGGAAATAAATTATCTTATCTTTAAAGAAAAGGAAAATTGTTCTTGGTGGAGTTTCCCTTTAGCTCAGAATAGAACTATAATACACTACTGTATTTAAAGACACTTGGAAAATATTTCTCTCCATCTCTAATAAATAAGTGCAAAAAACGCACAGAACTCTGTCTAACTGCATCTTATTGGTGCATCTATTGCGATAAATAAGCAATTGCATCTAGTGTTTGTTTTGTAAAGTGTCTTTTAACCCTTTAGGAGGCTTTGCTTCTGCTTCAGGTCCTCACTATACACCTTTTAAACTTTGTGTGTGTGTGTGTGTGTGTGTGTGTTTTGTCTTTAACCTAACGCCCCTCATGACTCTGTAACCACCTCCTCCTGTGATGCTGCTTCCGTACCGTGGGGCTCAGTGCTCTCAGTAGTTGCTTCCTCCACGACAGGAAGAGGATAAGTTTCCAGCTCCTTGGCTGCTACTTCCACCTCCTCTGCTATCTTCTCCACCTCATGAGCCACTGCTGCCACCTCTTCAGAAGTCTCCTCGACGATGACCGCCACCTCGGCAACCACCTCCGCCGCCGCGGCAACCGCCTCAGCAACCTTCTCCACCAAGGGGGTCGGTTCTTCTGCTTTAACTTCAGCGACAAGCTCCACGGGCGTTGGCTCTGCCTCTTCTGCGGCTGCCACCTCGATGACTTCCTCTGCAGCCTCATCTGCCTCCTTAGTACCTTCACACCCGGGACCAAAAAGAAGAGAAAAAGTTTCTTTTACAGATCGTTCAGTGCAAAAGTTTGCACACCCTTTCCGATCTCATGCACATATCATGAGCAACTTTTATTAATTATAGTAATTATAATATTAATCACATATGGCTTTATTTTTTCATTATTATGGGATTTCTTTTTGACGTTAAGCACTTAAAATAAATTTTTTGTTCTAATTCTTAATACGCAAACATCTTGTCTTTGCATCCTCAGTGTGTTCTCTGGATTCACTTTATGGTGTTCTGTAAAAATGTGTATAATTTTAATCATTTTATATTCTTTTCCTGCTCTTAACATTAATCTAGGTTTCAGCCTATCATGTCACTAATTACTAGCTAACAAACTATTATTACTTCCAGCATCTGTTAGAAGATTTTTCCCAATTTCGCTGAGTCACTTTACATTTCCATTGTCACAATACACCCGAATACTTTATCTTAATTTACTCATTTTCCCCCCCAATTGCTTACACTGTATACCGTATTTTTATTCAACTGATTTTATTCTAATTAAGCTGGATGTGCTTTGTGTTTTTTTGTATATTCTTCTACTGTTTCATGTCTGAAGAAACTTACCTCTGTACCTCGTCATGAGCGTTTTAAGATCTTGATATACTGTGCACATGATAAATAAACTGGTTTGACCTACAAGTGAGGGAATTCTTGACATGAACAAATCTTTGGCAAAATTATTAAAAACTGATTCTCTTCACTCAGTATTTCCTTGTCCTCATTTGACTGCCACAGTCTCAAAGGGTACCAAAGTGGTGCAAAAGAAAAGACTTCACTCGAGAGCTGGGGTGAGCTGGCTGGTGGGTGGGGATTTGTAGTTAACCAACTAGGTTATAGTTATAGGTAAAATGGGAAAATCTTGCTAACAGTGGTTTGCTAACAGCTTGGCTATGGATGGATGGGAACTCATAGTAGCCCAAAGCCTAATTCTATGGGGGATGCAAACTTTTGCACTCCTCTGTACCAATGTTGCACATAATATTCATATTCAATAAACTTGTACACCAGTGTGTATACATACTGTATATATGTGTGTATTAAATATCACATAGATAATTATATAGTCTCGATTTTTTTTCTTAAATCATTCCCTCTACTGAATTTTAAATCCTCTCTTCCCTCCTCATGCTCTCTCACACACTTCATTCATCTTCTGGTAAAGCAAATCCTGTCATTAGACTGATACAAGAATAGTTTGAAACAGTTGAAAAGAAAAGAAGAGAAAACACAGAAAGGTGAAACAGGAAGTATGAAAAGACATGAGGAAGGTAAAGAGGACAAAAACAGGAAAGCTGACTAGACCCTCAGTCCCATCAGTGTGTCTGTAAACGTCCAACACCACAGAGACAGAACCAGAAACTTTTATTTTTTTATTTTTTTATTTATTTTTATCAGAGACTTGTTATACAAGTTTAATGAATCTAAAAAGGAGGGAAGCGTGACTTTTACATGGCTTCCTGAGACAACAAAAGTGAAAGCAATTCAGAGTCATTTGAGACACAGAAGAGACACAGGAGAGACAAAGTGACAGCTTTGGGTTGAGAGAGCAGGACAGACAGCAGGACTCTGTATTATTAGTGCAATAGTGCAGGAGAGGAAAGAGAGATAGATCCAAAATGGTGACAGCTACAAGTTAATTACTCAGCTATTATTAATCTGGAAAGAGGCAGAAAAGAGGCAGTTAGAAAAGAAAGGAAGGAAGCCGTGTGTGTGTTTTGTTTTATAATATGAAGTTGGAATTGATCCGTACTTGCGTCTCTTTTTTCTTTACTCTTTATAAGTTACTACGACGAACCTCAGAGCTCCAATTCCTGAAGGAATGCTAGAAAATTTCCAACAATTAAAGATGCTTTTTTTATACAGTGCAAATCCATGCCTGTGTTCAGCCGGGAGAAAGGAACAGGAGTTAAAACGAACGCATTAATATCCAATAACCTGTAATTTGCCCTGCAGGCTTTAGAGCTGCCGTTATAGACGATTCATTCGAACCCATTTTTTGACCAATCAGAATCGAGAAATTCAAATGCTAGACACAAAATAAAAACATTCACAGGGGAAAAAAAATCTATTATCCTTCCATTTTGCCCTCAGAGCCGACGTGACGGATATTGAAAGTGGCGTGTTGATTCACCCAACGCTTCTATTCAGACATTTAATAAATGTGATCTGTCATGTTATTAAACCACAGTGCTGACTAAAAGGGAAAGGAATGTTGCTGGCTTGGAAGGACACCAAAGGTGGGTGTGTTTTAAACCAACATTTTATACAAAAGTGTAGAAAAACAAAAACAAACCAGATTCATATTCAGGGATTTTCAAAACTTTTGCATTCATTTTTTTTAACATAAAAAATACACTTTTAGATCTATTTGATAAGAGAATCTGTCTATTTGAATGTGAGCCATATTGCGCTGCATTTATTTATTTCCTCTCATAGAATGCATTTTTTATGAACATTGCCCTGAGAATCCAGTTAATATTACCCATAACTAGTTATAACTTTAATAATGCTAGGTAGAACTTTTCACTACCGCAGCAAAATGGGAAGGTGGAAAAAAAACAACCATTGAGAAGCGACGGTCGAATGAACAACAATTATTTCCTCAAAAATTGAAGAAGGCTCCCTTTAAGATTCTAAGCATATTTCATTACTAACCCAGGCGTGTGACTTTAAAGCCAGGTGATGCTCAATTTTCCAAAACAACACCTTAGAATTTAAAGTTTAAAATAAACCCGATATAAACAGTGTCTTACTAAATTAAATCTTATTTTTTTTAGCTAGTAGCTTAAAGCCCTGGGTAATGAACACGCTACATACAGGATGTCATGAAGTACAAGCTTTAAATAACACACGCGACAGAACAAATCCCTGATCCTCATAAAGAGTTTACAGCCCTGAATCAAAATCACCGGCTCTGCTAAACAGCTTCGTTATCTACACCGTCGCTGACCTATATCCATTGTAACGGAGATAATAGGTTGTAATTGCAGTGAGGTGGAGATCCAGTGTATTTACAGATGTTTGTGAGTAGCATGAAATGGTGTAATGAAGTGAAATGAGCTGTGACAGAGTGCTAGCTAAAAACGATGGGATTGGATAAGGATGTGTTCGGGAGATTGTGGGAGATCTAGGGTATGTTTGTGTGTGTGGTTAAACGGTACATCGCGCATGGGATAAAACATAATGTGGGTCGTGTCGTTATGAGAAAATGGTCGCTGACTAGGAGACGTGATGGAGCCTTGATGCTCAAAGTTACTGCGTCTGTAAATGTTTAATAAACACTATAATTACAGCACTGAGGTGTACTCATTACTGTAAAGAGCATTATATTAATTAATACACAGCATATTAAAAAAAAAACTTTGAATCTTTTTATCTGAGCTATTCAGGACATGAAATCTGTTGATTTGTCCACTCCAGTCCAGTCATTCTGCACTTTTACTTCATGACACAAAGGGCAGACTCTCAAATTAGTGCAGGAGATAACAAGAGTAAACAGGGTTCGGAAAGTTTCAGAGCTACAACTATATTGGTGAGAATCTTAGAGCTAAAAATATGTTCATTCCTGGAGAGAAACGTAACACCTCACCTATTTACTTTCCTACACTATTTAAAAAAAACAAAAAAAACAAAAACAACACCTCAGTGAAGTTACTTAATTCAAACTCGTTCGTCGGGTTCCAGTTGAATTACTGCCATTTGTTTTGTTTTTCTTACATCCAACAGGATTTGCTTGTGTATTTTCAAATCCCTGAAGAAAAAAAAAATTCCATACTCTCATGGAAGCTGAGCTGAGGATCGAACCCAGGTCTCTGGTGTTAACTGTGTTAATTTCATACTAGGTTTTAGTTCTAGATCCCAATTGGTTTTCATTAAGAAGTGATCCCGCTCACGAAACATAACTATAGTCTAGTTATTAGAACATTGTTTACGTTAACATTAGTATAATCAATCAATTTTGACCCGAATCCCTATATCTAGATGTACACTGTATGTACCACATATTCTCTTTTCCCCCCAGGTTTTTTTCAGAAATGCTATGCTCCCAGGACTTACTCGTTGGTGGCCATGTTTTGGGTTTCCACTCGCTCTTGGATCGTGCCTCGATCTCCGCAATGCGCTCGGTAAAACGAGTGCTGTCTGTAGTTATAGTCCTGTATGTCTGTGAATCAAAACACATAACACAATCAAGTAAAGCTGCTTTTCATTCTCACAGGGCAGAAACCATGAAGAAACTTACGTAGTACAGAGCGCCAGCAAAGCTTACACCACACACTACTAGATACACCAGATTGTCTCCCGTGCCACCAGGAACCGATGACATCAGCCTCCGAGGAACGACTGCAGAAAAAGGGAGAGGAAAGCTTTTTAAAAAAGAATTTCACTTACACCATGGATGTGTTTTGAGGCGGTTAGTAAGTTTGATATTTGCTTTATAGCAAAAAAGTACACATGAGATAACAAATATGGTCTTGGTTGATCAGTTACATTTGGTTTCAAAGGTGATTTTAAAATTGTTTAAAAGAAGGTTTTTTTTTTTTGTTGAATCACACCTAACATTGCAACGTGGCCCAATCAGCGTAGCTGTGTAACATAGTTTAATCAAGTGATGCATGTGGTGTTTGAATTTTTTATTTTCAAAATAAAAATTCTGATATACATGCAACATCTCCCAAAATCATATTGTAACAATCTTTCAAAATATTTATATGTGGTAATATTGTGCATGATTTATAAGGTATAAGATTTAGTTTTACAGGTTAAACTTTCAGGAGTCAAAGGGCACCACACATACACACACACACACACACACACACACACACACACACACACTGTGTATTTGTCTAAGAGATGCCATGTTGTCACAGATTAAACCAACACAGTTTTCTGATGAAACACAGAGTCCTGATATCAGTTCTTTCTAAAGTTATTTTGCTTTTTATACCAGTTCTCTGAACACAGACATTTTGGCTATGAAACTGTCTGGTTGTTTTTGTGAGATTGTTCTAATGCTAATGATGATGATAAAAAGGTGAAGAGGTCATTTAACAAGGTTAATGTAAGGAAAACAACCCTAGAAAATTCACTAGGACCTTAGTTAAACAGTAAGTTATAAATAAAGGAATAAAACCTAACAGGGTGTGCTGTTTTAAGAAAATACTTCCATTACTCCGTCCATTAAATCTGTTTTATAGAAGTTGAAATACAGACAGAAGTGACGTCAGAGCTGGTAGCTATCAGAAAAAGATTCAATCACATTCTAACCAATCACAATCGAGAACTGTGTAGATTGTTTACACAGCTCATTTGCATATCTATGGACACATTGACATATTTGTGGGAAAAAAAGATGGATAATAAAGTAAACGTTAATAATGTATATTGTATATTTTTTGGAGTGCTAAGCTTGAACACACGTTTCATGCATGAGTGAGCTTACGCGCGTGCGCGCTCGCTCGCGCACACAAACATACGGAGCCATTTTTCTAAGGGTCTAATGAAGGTCATAAATACAATATTCCACCGCTATGTTATACATACATTATAAACACGAAACTAGACCACATTTGTGTAACTTTAGCGCGTTGTGGCATGTTTTTACACCTGATTTTGCAAGCTTACTGTGCAGGATACAAGACTCAGCTCATACAGAACAGTACGAATGTCAGTAACAAGGCTGGAGTAACGCATTCACTCCTATAGTGCATACAAGTGACCATGTGCACTTGGCAAGGTGGACTTTATTAAAAAGATACCCTTTTTATTTGGCTAGTACATCAGAATCAGAATCAGAATCAGGTTGTTTATACACAGACACAAGAATTTGATTCCGGTTATTTGTGATTCTGCAGTACACTACATTTGTTAGAAACAAAACACTATACAGTACACTATACTTTGTGTACTTTAGACCATTCTGGTTGAAGTCGAACTAAAGATAAATATTACATTACAAATTGTTGTTAATTGTAATCACATTAAACAAAACTTTGTCCAAAATCTTTGATTAATACATTAACAAGCATGCAAATGTTGCAAATTTAGGTCTGACCTTCACCCCTTCACCTCCTCTTTACACGCATGCACGCATCTTTATACTTTAACAAATACGAAAACTTCACTTCCTCATTTGGTGCATACAGTATTACATTTTTTTTAGATCTTCTTCATAGTACAGAGTTGACCTTATGATGTTAAGCAGTGAAATCTCGATATCAGACGTGTTATATAAAGCATAAATGTGTTATTCCTCACCGTCTCTGTGCAAGATTGCACGCTGTGTGATAGAGGGTCTGATCAGAGGAGAAAACCTCTGCAAAGCCGCTCTGCACAGATACATCGCTTTTTCTTTTAAGTGCCACAGGAGGAACACAGAGAGGTAACCTAGTCAGCCACGGTGGATCAAGCACAACTAAACTGGAGCCAGGAAAGCTGTGCAGAATGGGGTGTGAGAGCAGAAGTGATGAGTCGCTTTTTGAATCGGTTCTTTTTGGTGAAAGTTTTGGTGAAAGAGTAGACTCCCATATATAGGAGTCGATCACTGAACTCTAACTTAATTTAACTGAAGCTTATATATATAGAAGGAAAAAATCGTATTTTATCTGGGTTATATTAAAAAAACATATGAACCGAGAGACGAGTCAGCTCCAATACGAGTGTTAAGCCAAATGACCTGACGCGAGGCATGATTGCGTCACGCTCATTCCGGAAGTGAGTTTCTCATTCATTCCTAACTCATTATATTTATCTATTTATTTATTTGTGTATTTCATTTATTTTCATGTATTTTATTTTATTTATTTATTTGTTCACATTTTTAAAGAAATATATATTTTATTCTCCTTGTATCCGTATGACTTTTTTCTGAACCGTATCGTAATTTACATCCTATAAATATTTTCACTCCAAATCTTTACTAACTAGTCAGTTGGTTCGTTTGTAAGTAGGCAGCTTAACAATGTTAAGTTTTTATACGGGCGACAAAAAAAACAAAGTTTGTACCCAACTCGTTATCTAATTTATCCAGACGATCACAAGAGACTCTTATGACAAGGTTCAGTAAGACAGACGAAATAAGTCACATTTTCCTGTCTAAATCTTACACAGCCAATAGAAATTTAGTTTTATAAAGAATTTCATAGCATTAAATCTTCTTATTAAAGTCATTTTATTTTATTTTTTTACACCTGGACGTTTATATTCTGATGATACTTGACAAGAATCAAAAGAAATGTGTGCAAGAATGTAGTGAGACCAGCGATGTTGTATGGGTTAGAGACTGTAGCAGTGAGGAAGAGACATGAGGCAGAGATGGAGGTAGTGGAGATGATGTTGAGGTTATCTTTAGGAGTGACGAGAATTAGGAATGAGCAGAGACAGCTCAGGTTGGCAGTTTTGGGGACAAGGTCAGAGAGAATAAATTGAGATGGTTTTGACATGTACTGTAAGAGGAGGAAGAGTAGTTATATTGGTAGAAAGATGTTGGAGATGGAGCTGCCAGGTAAGAGGTTGAGAGGAAGTTTAACGAGGAGATATATACGGATGTTGTACAAGAGGACATGAAGTTCATTGTTGTGAGAGTCGAAATTTCGAACAGTCGAAATTTGACGAAGGTTTAGACTATGAATTAAAACATTTTATAATTCGGCAACACAGTGATGCACCAAAATCTTAGTTTTCAGTTTCCAGTGTTTAGTCTCAGTGAAAAATATTGTACTGGTCTCTAAAACAAAATGATATTTCACATAATTTTTTCATCCTTTAGTTATCCCACAAGGACAAAGTTTTGATCACAGGATAAAGATGAGACAGGAAAAGTACAGAATTAATCTGCAGTGACAATTCAGTTTAAGGGGAAAATGGATTTGAACCATCAGCACATTTCCCCCTTTAATTTGTCGACCTCTTGTATATCCATAACATTAATCATTTACACTAGAGTTCAAATATCATTATATCTTATTGACATCCGGGTAGACAAAGACTCAAAGAATAATGAACACATTTACATCTTTATTATACATGACAACAAAGCAGTGAGGCAAAACAGGCCCAGAAAACAAATCTGCAAGAAGAAATAAAGATTGATTAGCTGCATAATAATAATAATAATAATAATAAT
>JAOTRN010000001.1:22005159-22021574 GCA_028566695.1 Bagroides melapterus
CACACACACACACACACACACACACACGTGTGCTCACCGTGCCATGAACAGACCAGCTCACCAGAAGCACTTGGGTCATTCTGAGGAACAAGCATCTCCTATAAAACACACACACACACACACACTTTACTGAAATACATGCTTTATTGATTGCATCTTTATAGAAAAATATCCCTACATGATTTCAAGCTTTGAAAATCTACCAGAAATTGAAGGCCATCCTGGTGCCTTCAGGAAACTTATTTCAACAGACCATGATTTAGGATACAGCAGCTCTGATCTCAGATACTGTTTAGGACGAATTGTAGGTGAACAAGAGTCTTTCCTTGACATCTGAAAATCTTTAGATATCATAGTGTTTGTGTGTGTGTGTCTGTGTGTGCTCACCATGCCTGTGACTGAATCATAGCACCCACAGATCGGCAGACTGCGAAACCCCACGTACATGATGAGGGAGGAGAAGACGAGCGAGCCGACTCCAGCTAATACCATGGTGCTGTTTGCTGCTTTCACCATGCGGCTCAGGACAAACTTCTGCTTAGGACATACACACAGACACAGACACACACAGACACACACAGAAAGACAGCCCGAGTGTAACATTACAGAAATCCAGGTAGTTGTTTGTATACAGAACACACATGGTAGTTTGTGTGATGCAGGGAAGACTGTACCACTTCAGTGATGTGGCGGGGGTGGAAAAGTTCATCGTCTTCTTCTCCATAGCTGAGCGTCACGCCGGCATAAACAAATATGATCACAGTGGTGACGTAAGAGACTACAGATGAAGCAATCATGAAGGTAACCTGAAGGAACAGATATGAAAATAAGTGGGAAAAAGATTCCATTCACCTCTGAAAATTCAATTTACAATGAACAAATTAGATCACAGATCATTTGCTGAGTACCAAAAATTGACTGATAATTGTTTAAAAATAAATTATATTAAATTTTTTTTTAATATGCCTCATTTGCATATACAACGGTAATTTTATTGGGGAAACATTAAGAATATATACGAAATACGGATTTATTGTGCTGTCTATTGTTTTACACAATATCATTCTTGCGTCTTAAAGTCGAAATGAACGCGGATACGTATTTGAAAAGCCCACCAAATATGAAACTCACCAGAGTGGGGTTTTTCCTTTGCGAGGCAAAAAGTGCGAGCACCCCAGGGATGGCCATCATCTAAAAAAACGATAAAGAATCATTGGTACTAAGTCCAACAATAATTAAAATCTGCACATGCTGTTAATGATTCATAACGCCGGATGTGATGTGGAGTAAATGACTCATTAACTTTAAGTGACCAGACACTTTTGCTCACCATTCCTGCCCACAGAGGAGCTCTGGTTTCACTGAGAGTCGTGCTCATGCGGAAAACCGCGTCAATAAATCCACACACGACGCACAAGCTGGCGCAGGCCACCTGCAGAATTCCCCACACCACCACCACCTTCTGGTTCAGGATGAAGTACCTGTAGCGCTCCATGTTGATGCCTTTTCAAAAACACAGAAGGAGGTCTAATGACACCAAATTCAACAACTCGCCTATCCCTGTTTATTAAATAAATTAAATAATCGTATATTTATCTTAAATATTAATCCGTTTTTTAGGAAACGTTCATTAACTACACTCTGTGTAGATCTCACATATGCCTGTTGATTAGTCTTACAAACAACAAAACAAACAAACAAACAACAAAAAAAATGATCGATAGTTCTTGGTGCCTTTATGTGCTGCATTAGAAAATCATAACTATAAAACAAAAAACAGACATCCTATGAAAATATAATCGCATTTCCTTCAGTTATTGTTTTTCCTTTTTATCTGACATCTTTTATCTTTAGGATGTAGAACGATTAATTCCCTCGGAATTAATAAAGAATTAGTGTTAAACAGATATAAAATGCGTCGGTTCTACTATTCACACGCTGGAACAGGATATAAACTGCACATGAACCGGTCTTTTTGTCTTACGGCACCAAATAATAAACCGAAACCTGAAGATTAATTTCCACAAATATGTTTTCTGCTTATTTTTTAGTGCGTCACAGCGACATTAAATACACGCGAAAGTTAAGAACGTAACGATTGGATACCAAAACTACAATAATAACAAAAACAACAACAAAAAATAAATGCGTAGAGTTTTTACCTTAGCTCTAGCCACTTCCGGTCTTCGAGTCCAGCGCGTGTCACTTACCTGCAAGCCGCGCAGGTGCATCGCACAGGCCACGCCCCTTCCTCGTTTATTTAGCTGGCAGAGTGGGAAGGGATAGACTGACTCATAGGTATTCATTCTATTAAAATGGATTAACGTTAGACTAAATTGTGACTTCCTTTTCATTTTTAGTTCACTTTTATACAACTGAGCAATTGAGGGTTAAGGGCCTTGCTCAAGGGTCCAGCGGTGGCAGCTTGGTGGACCTGAGATTTAAACACAACTTTCCAATCTGTAGTCGAACTCCTTAACCACTCGTCTACCACGCTTTTCTTCTCACCACGGTTGTAGAGTGCTTATTTACGTTATAGTCATCTTGTCAAATCTGCATGAAAATCCCAAGAGAGCTACTGAATATGTTTTAAATCAACATCTGAAACTGTTGATATCTTTATAAGCTTAATTATACTATATTTACTGGTGGCACGATTGGCTGATTGAATAACTCCATGAATAATGAGGTGTACAATTTACATTACTATGAAATGAAAACAAGGATGGTCATGTTTTAATGTTTTATTGATAAATCCTGGATTAGAGATACTGCATATCAAAGACCTGAATTCATTTCTTTTTGTGATCTGCTACTCATTCTGCTCCCTCTCTTCATCTCGAGCTCTCTCAATCTTTCTCTCTTACACATACAAACAACGTGCTTTCACACTTTTCCTTTCACATTTAAAGCAAAGGCAAAAGTGAAACATTACATACAGTGTTCTAATACTGTTCTTTGAAACGTAAGTAGAATCTAGTGTTGCGGTTAACTCTCAGCTCTCGAGTGCAAGTAGGCTGAAGCTAAAGAGAAAATGCTAACCGTAATAACTGCACTAAACATACAAGAGTATGAAAACTGCAATAGCTATGAGATTTTTAACCACGTACTAACTGACTGCATTGCCGGTGCTTGTAGAGGATAGCGTGGCAGGAAAGAACGCCTGCCGATTTTGCTACTGCATAGTTCTCACTTCAGATGCTTCATGGAGCTAATTCACATCATGCTGTGCTTCATTCACTCTTCACATTACAGCGATCATGATACAGTTGTTGAGATCTGTACACATCGTAGCACCTTCGTAACATAAGATTTTGCTAAAGCTAAGCATTTCACCGCCGATACAAAGAGAACAACAAAGAGAGCAGGGTAAGAGGATATTAAAGAGAACGTATTAAAGACACAGTTCCTTAGATAAGAGCAGGGCAGTAAAAGAGGCAGATTTAGGTGTCGCTTGGCATGATGCAAAAAAGGTGTTTTTTTTTTTGGAAGAGGGTTAACAAGAGTCCTTAGCTCTTCTTTCAGCTTCTTGTTCCTGAAACTCTTGTAGCTCCTGTTTGTACCAGTCGGGAGCCTCTGGACCTGATTTTCCAGAAGGTTCATGGTCGTAACCGTAAGCGACTGTAAGTTCCTCGTCTTTCTGAACTGCTCTGATTGTTCGGATGCACTTTATTGGCCCGAAGCGAGGATGAACAAACCTAACAAAAAAAAAAAACCAAAAAAAAAAAAAGGTGAGTATATATTCTGTAACAATGAATATAATACAAAATTGTGAGTTTGACCAAAGGTTTCTAATCCCCAGGGTTGAGTTATTGTATAAGGTCTTGGAATGAGTCTATGTGAATGTTCCTGAAATGACAAAAAAAAAAAACACAAAAACTTGGACTAACTTAAGTTAAACTTATAGCTCTTGGTTCATTATATTTTCATGGTTTAACACATGCTAAATTATTAGCGTTATATTTTCAAAAATAAAAGCCAGAAAACTGCAGCGTAGTGTGTAACAAAGACAAGTCATCTCTATGCTAGTGAAAAGTAATTGAGAATTGTACGACCACTAATTAATTGCTAACCAACAGCTTTGGCAAATCTCCAAGAATTTTAATCAACAAAACCATTTAAGCTTAATATTTCTCCCTGAAATGCTTTTTAATATTGACATTTCATGCTATACATCATCGCATATCCAAAACTAAGATGAGCTTTAATTACATTTGTGGTATTTATTTCTCTTTTTATAAAGGCTTCAAATTTAAAGTCCAAAAATTTAAAGAGCTTTTTGAAATTCACTGTGACATAAAAACCAACACTTTCTACTCACATTATCGCATGACTGTATAACACACCCAAGTATCAGAGGAGCACACTTTTTTGGATTCTGCGACTGACTGGAAACCAGTCTGTTTGTTTAACAGGACAAGTGGGATCAGTGCAAATGGATATTCGTAAATAGATACGGGATAAAGAGAAAACGTGTCCATGTGGATGAAATGAGCTGCTAATAAATGAGATGCAGTGCTGCAGTTCCAGCATGGTAACCAGAATGCTTATTCACTCTCAGGGATGCATTGTTTTGCTATACAATAGGCCATATGGCCGGTGACACATGGAGCTGAGGAACAGAGTGGTATCTGATGAATCAGTAACTCTTCTCCTTGGGAGTCTTTCAGTAAAATTTCTGCACCTACCTCACCTTTAGGAACATTTAACCAAAATCGCATGGATGCAGGTCATATACATTTTTTTTTACATTCAAATGCAAAAGTTTGCACTCTTTATGTTAGATCATTATCAAGAGAACATCAACACAGCATATTAATGGTGGAAAACGGTTAAATTGCATCAGTCCATTTGCTTTTCTGAAGATAGACCTCATATACAGACAGCTTCAAATCCTGCCTGATATCCGTAAAGCTTAAGGCAAAAAGGCCTTTCACATTTTTGCACTCGGTTCCATGTGGTCTGGTTACATCAACAGTCTCATTTGAGAATGTTGTGCTAGAAATCCAGGTCATGGTACCACTTTATCAGCTGCAATTAATACGCTATTATGATCAAAGTATCATAATATCTACACAGTGTATCCTAAACCCTGCCTGTAAACAACTGAGGAATGTGAATTTGTGAGTTTCTAAATATAGCTTAAAATTCTTTTTTGAATGCTGCTGAATCCGGGTCACGGCACCATTTTAACAAGTTATTAGGATCATAGTATAGTTGTGTTGGAGTTCCAAGCAAACATTTTTGTCTCAAGAATTGTATTAAGAATTAGAATTCAAACACTTAAAATATCCTACACTCTTTTCACACGTGACATTTTCACGCTTACGGGTCGTATTTGCAGTTGGGGGTAAATGAATGATTGGCTTTGTGCCCAAGCGATGCACAGTAATTCTCGGTATGGTTAAAGGGCTCAGGAACATCAATCACTGTCTCATCATCTAACGAAATGGTGTTCCCATTCATGGACCAATCACGGGCGTCCACCTGGTGACACAAAACATACGATAAACAATTACATTACTCCTTCTCTTCAGAGTGTCAGAGGGTGTAGAAAAAAAATATTTTGAAAGGAGCAGTTTGTCATTTTTAGATTGTCTGCAGCCTGTGAGGTGAACCACAACTACAAAAAAAGTTATCTTATGTTTACCGCAATAACATTTTCACTTTTTCTATTTTTCTAAATTTTAGCTTTTAAAAATGACAAACATTATGTTTAAACGTATAAAAAATAAGCATTCATTTCTACATTTTTGATTTTGTTTCATTTGGGCAAATAAAACACCAAAAAAAACATATTTTATTTACAGACTTAATTACCAACACACATTCGTGAATAGTTATATTTCTATATTATAATCAGATTCTCCAAGTCAAGTCAATTCAGACACAAAATCGCACACAAACACACCTCTGAGTGTGTGATGCGCACGCCGTTGTAAAAGGCCATGATAGTGTCGGCATCGGCATCAATTTTGGCGAACAGGCCTTCTCCTGCTCCAGAGATCAGCGACTGCCCTACACACACACTGTGGTACACACACACAAACACACACACATCCATGGTGTACTTTTGTAATCAGCACACATTTCATAAGCCTGCTAGCTGTGAGTGTTAAAAACTGAATACATACAGTAATAAATAAGATACAGAAAATGTATTACGATATTTATTTAATCTAAAACGTTGTAATATATCTAGAAGTATTTAACACTTTATTGTGCATTTCAATTTAGTGGCTAAGAAGCCAGGCGGCGTGTTAGAACAATGCACACGCTGCTGACTGGACCATTAATCACATTAAAACCATGGCCGATTGTTTTCCCGGAGCCATGTAGTTAAAGTCTGTACAGGGCACAACTGACAGCAAAGTCAACCGCAGCTATTAATCATGAAATAAGAGACTAATCATTTGCTCAAACTATAAACTACGTAAAAGAACGTAGAAACATTTCCATAAAATATTTGCACTACATTTTAGACAACTTATGTGCAAGTATCAATACACCGAAGCTCATTAGGGAGTCTTTTGTGAGACTCATGAATCATCAGCTAGTTGTAAATTAGGTAACTCATTTATATTGGAAAAAGAAATCTGTTTTACGTAATTTATGAGTGTAATAAACTACAGCTCGCAGTCTATTATAGACTTGTATACAGAAGATCAAACAAACTGTGGCTAATATTTAGATTTAAAAAAAAAAATCAGAGGAAAAAATCCTTTAAATCTGACACTTATATAAAAAAACCTCACATTCTTGGGCTACAGTATTTGCCTATATTTTAACCTGAATCAGATGCTTGTGGATTATACCAACCGTTGACTCTCATAGGGGTCGAGCAGTGTTTTGTGAGCAGCAATACAGGAGGAAGTGGATTTGTCATAGGAGTAAACAGGACCTGAGAAGACGAAGAGATAAGATTTTATCAGAGCTGAAAACTTCAGGCTTTGCACAACATTTCAGTACATTAATACAAGTATGAATTGTAATATTCCAGTTGTTTGTTGTTTTTACAGCCGTTATGCTACGCTAGCAGTTATGGAAAGCTTATGTGAAGGTAACACAACTTTTAGTGAAGATTAGAAATGAAGCCAAGGCTTGAGGTCAGGAAACAGTAACACTATGAGGACAAAAATTAAATGTGACTATATCTGTAGCTACATCCGTCTCTGAAGTGCTGTTACAGTACGTTATTTTATTAAGCGTTATAAAAATAACCGCTGCCAAAAATAAATTACGGGTTGCTGTTTCCAGTGGTTTGTTGGGTTGTTAGTTAAGGTTTCTATAGAATCTGATATCACAACGTAATAGAGCTCGACGCTTTAAGAGTTGATATATGATACCAAATATCTGTGAAGGAATTCAAAGGAGTCCTGTAGGAGTCTGGTGGTGACCTCATGTGAGATAATAGTCATTTAATGGACATCTTTTAAAAATGGCAGACCGGGTAAATATTCCATTAGGATACAATTCAATTTGTGGATTCAGTGTTTTCAAGCTGAAATATTAGAGCTGAAGGGAGTGTGGTGTTACTGACTGTCAGGCTGGACGGTGAAGTGAGGTCTGCCGTTCTCCTGATTGGTCAGCGTGGCCAGTCGAGCTTCGATGAGCTCCCCGTCCACGAAGCTCCCGTACAGAGCCGTGTGTCCGTCGGGGTAAACGTAAGCCACTGATTTGCCCGTCATCTCCCCGTCCTCGTTGACTTCACCCACCACACAGCCTCGATCCTACACACACAAACACGACAAGCTTCTGGTTATAGATCAGTCAGACATGCAGCTAACACCAACACCACCTTCTCTATAACTCAGAAGAAGGGTTGCATGAAAACAGACTGAAAGGCACCGGGTAGTAAATCCAGCAGATGCCACATCGGATGTTGTCCCTGTACTGGCCCTTGAAGATCAGACGTCCATCCGGGTCAAACTCCTGAGCAGGGCCGTTGAGTTCTCCATCCATGTAGGTGCCATGCAGCACTCCGCCGTCCTCGTAAGTGTACACGCCCTGTCCCTGAAGTGCATCGTCCACATAGAAGCCCTCTAGAGAGCTGAACGTGAACGCAAACAGAAAAGAATTTTCATTTTATTTTTATTTTTTTTACATAGCCTACTCATGGCAATAACGGCATGCTTAAATCATCTAAACAAACAAAATACACACACACACACAAACACACACACACACAAAGGGCATCTCTGTAATGTTATAACATTGTAATAAGAGCAGAATAACCCAAATATATATAATGACTTAATAACAGGCGTCTGATCCTTAAGTTGTGTTACCTGGTTGATTTATGATGAATATACAATTATATTTAATAATATATATAGATTTTACTACTTCTAGTTTGAGAAATAGTTTTAGTTATAGACTTTCTTCTTATTTTGTGCTTATTATAGTTATTATGTGCTCAAATCCTGGCAGTTGGTCTTTAAGATGTAAATTTCTTTCCAAATGTATATCGACTTTTTCCTATAGCTTCAAATTTGGCCAAGCTTCCAGGAGTCAATGAATTATTCAGCACTGGATGCGTGTTGAAAAATACATGAGATGAAATGTGGAGAAATGTATAACGTCTGTAAAACAGACACATTTGTGAAAGTCAGCCATTGCTGCATCTCTTCAAATTTGGCTTTTGACTCTATGGGATATTTGAAGACATAACAAAAGAGTATGAGACAGAGTAAAAGTTGTCAACCTGCTGGTGATGAATGATTAAGAGTTTTTGCCAGACTAGCAGTATATATTACATATGACTCACACTGAGCCAATTACAGCTACACTGTCTGTGAGTGTGTACGTGAGCGTGTGTGTCTATGTAAGATTCTGACTCATCTGAAATATGAGTCATGATCATGTCTGAGAAGCTCTGGCTTGTGTAAGTGTCGAAAATAACACAGTGCTGTAAATCATCAGTAAGTGACGTTTAACAGTGAGTTGACTGTGTGGTCTCGCACCTGCCATCGAAAAAGAAGAATTTGCCCTTTCCGTTCTTTTCTCCATGGACAAAATGGCCTTCGAAGCGGTCACTGGAGGAGTAGGTGACGGTACAGAAGCCATGGGGGAGCTCATCATCGTCTAGTGGGCCTGTGGACTCACGACACAACACGGTCAGTCAGCACACAAAACTCACACACACCCCCACATGAAACAAGATCTAGATCTAAAAATTGCACATGAACTTCACTATTTGGCCTAAAAGAGTAAAATAATTCAGGGTATAATCTTTTACAGTTTCTTGATGTCTGCTTCATACACATTAGTGAAGGAAAAAAGCGCTAATAGTGGCCTATGTTATATACTAGTGACCTTAAGGGTCTGAATTCAGATCCACTCATCCTTAACTGCTTTTTCCCCTCTTACAATTATCCAAATGCTTATAATTTTCCATTTAATAAACTTCATATTTTTCTTTTTACCACCTACATAGTAATTCCAATTAATGTTGTATAATGTTACAGAAGCTATAAACAGCCATTCCTTCCCAGCATTTTTTTTTTTTTCTGTTTTAAGTTAAAAAGACAAAAAACATAGTCATATTACAGAGAAACACGAACCGTTGTGTTTATCCATCCAGAAAACTGCACTGACTGTTACAAAGCGTTGACACTGGAGACTTCTTATTAAATGTTAATAATACAGAAAGCTTCACTGTATCATCTAGACCGGTCATACATTTTCTCTACTGTGTAATCCGATTATTATTAGGTTTTGATTATGCAGATGCCACAATCCGTGACTATGAGAATGAGTTGTTGCTTTAGAAAACGACAACTTACTGAAACGAGTACATTAATAAAAACCTGGGATTTGTGATCACGTGATCATTTTTAACAGTTCTGTGCTATTAAGCTTTAAATAAAGACATGGGACTACAGTATTTTTCACAAGGGTTCAATATGAACGGAATTATGACGTCACAACATTGCAAATGCCAATGAGATCAACCACAATCAATGCATAGAGGAGAATTTTGAAAGTAAAGCCTAGTTTTAAAGCAGGGCAACTTAAGTCACGATTTTAAAAAAGCATATAAGAGTCTCTGAATGAGAAATGTGTATATATAGATAATAATTATAGATATATTGATAATAATTATAATCAGATGCTGGTATAAAAAGTTGCTCCGGCGCCCTGACTGTAAACATGACCAAAACAAATAGCGTTAACTTAAACCAGCGTAAGCATTTTTGTGCATAAGGATGATAACATTACCTTCTACAACCTCCTCCACGTTGTCGTCGTCGCTGTCCATCTTTTATTTCAAGTTTCTCGCCAAAAAAATGCTTTTGTTCTGCTCTTAGTCCGTTCACTGAAGCAGGACACACAACAGAGCACAGACAAACCGTTTATCACAGCGTGCACGCGCACTTTACTTCCCAGCCGCCATGTCAAGTGTCATTCCAGTACACAAGTACACTACAAAAGTCCCCGGATGTTAGTCAACTTGGGAGCACGCGAGCACAGTGGTTAAACAGAGCCCCCTCGCGCTCAGAGGAAACTGCTTCCGTGTGTTCAAATCACTCGGCTCGCGCTGACAGGAAGCCAGCATCACGTCATATTCAGACCTAATTTGGCTGAATAAATATATTGATAACGGAGATACTGATGAGGTCAACCCTCTCAACACACGCACATTACACTTACAAGTAAAAAAGAAAGAAAATATTTTAAATAGATATAAACCCTGTCTTTCTCAACATCCTGAACGATCCACTGTACTGGATTACAGCACACTGCAACTACATGATTAAAACACTTAAGAATCTTAATGTACTTATTCCTTTTTAAAACATCTCTGTAATATTGATTGTAAATAGTGTATGAAAAATATACATTTTTGTCTCAGAGCATTTACTCAATCTTGTTACCAGAACACATCCCCCTATGAAATATTTGGTATATTCCATAAGTCATATATTCACTAATATTCATCTTCCCTGAAGATTTTCTTATTTTTTAATAATTTTGTGAACTGAAAGACACAAGTGCAACCATATTTGGCAAAGTATAACCTGAAAAATAATTATCAATAATAAAAATTATTTAATAAATAATTATTGATATGCTTTTGTTTGCTTATGCTTATGCTTTTGATATGCTTACGCACATTTTTGTGTTGATGTGCTTGTTGGTCCTTTGCCTAAAATTTCAAACATGTTGCTTACGATACTGATATTCCTTCAAAAGCAAAATAAACAACAACAACAACAAAAACAACAACAGTGATGCAGTAATGCTTGCTGCAAGGCAGATCAGAGGTTTATATTAGCATACGTGTATATACATACATATTTTTAACTTTTTGTAACTTTAACTCTTAATTGTGTCTATACTAAAAACTCTTTCACAGTGACATATCAGTGGACATTCTGCATAAAATAAGCCTACTAATAAATGGATGATCAAAAATGTGAAGGTTTATTTGTAGATTATAACATAGTATTCAGGACAGGTGGCTTTTTGCTTTTCGGTTTATATAGTAGATAACGTGACAAGCTGTGTTTTTTCTCTCTTATTAACTTAAAGAACAGGCTGGTGACAGATTGACTATATAAATCTGCATTAATGCTGCTTTATGTTAGCACCGTTTGGGAGGGATTTACACTGTGTTTATTAAGCAACTGGCAACCCTGTTATAGGCTTGTACAGCATCCTCAACCTCTGATCAGAGACGCTCTGATCCATTTGAATCTCTTGATTTGGTGAGTATGTATTTAAGGTTATTAACCTTAGTTGTTAATATTTCAGATATATTGGTATGTTTCTATTGCACGTTTTAGCGAGAAAACCTCCTCACGCGCTGTTTTTCAGGGCATCTGTTTACGTCATTCTGCTCTGAGGTAGCTAGTTAGCTTATGTTAGCGATTAGCTGGATGGAAAATATTAAAGTATATCGTATGAACTACGTTTTTCTTCCCTTACTATAATAATATCAGTTTAATAATAAAAGCAGACCTTTTTTTGGAAACGTATTTACGTCTTTTGTTTTGGACGCGACTCAGTAAAAATAGATTATTTTTTGCCCCTGTACGTGTTTGCCGAGAAATCCCGCCTTCTGTGCTACTATTGGTAGGCCTTTCACAAGTTGTCCTCTTATTGGACCTTGGGCTGTCTAATCGTTTGAGTAACCAATCCCAGCGCTATAACGGATAGCATGTTTCTTTAGCATCTTATCTTTTAAACTGAAAATGAATTATAATTATTTGATAATGATATTAATTTAATATAATTAGATTAAATTAAACATCCGTATCTGATTAGTGTCCTTATTAATGCATTAATGTTATAATGAATCTTTTTGGTTTATTTTCAGTGCACCTGAGCCGCAGCCCTGCATCCCAAAAAGGAAGACGATTATTTCACCATGAACTCTGATGTGGATGGTAAACAAGTCAATAAGCATAGTATAATGCTATAAGTATGTAGTGTAATATTAATTAAACACATGATAATGAGACTTGTATGTCCATGTGTATTTAACAGTGTATTATATATGGGAGGGAAGACCTGTTTCAGTTCTCATAGGTGCTCTGTTTCAGGTGATCTGGAAAATCAGGTGGAGTTGGAGGAGAAAACGAGGCTCATAAACCAGGTGCTGGAGCTACAGAACACTCTTGAGGGTAAAATAACATCATTGCTTTCCTACAATGTCTGTGAGTCATGTTAAAGGCCAATTCATGAATGAAACTATGAATAAATGTGAATAAATGTTTGGCCATATATAGTGAACATCAAAATGCAGATATTTGGTTTTTAAACAACGGTTTTTAAGCATGTCTCATTGTCTTTTTATCAGATCTGTCGGCTCGAGTGGACGCTGTGAAAGAAGAAAACCTCAAGCTCAAATCTGAGAACCAAGTTCTGGGTCAGTACATTGAGAACCTCATGTCTGCCTCCAGCGTCTTTCAGACCACTGACTCTAAAAGCAAACGGAAATAAGGGATGATTCCTGATCTCCCCGCAGGCATATAGAGTTTGTTAACTGTATATCATAATGCCCCGGTTTAATTTATTCACTTGTTAAATTTAACCACGTATAGACTACTGTTACATGTTACATTTATGATGCTGCTTTTTATCAGCTCTTAATGTCACATGACTAAAATATCCTAATAATACATTCTATGACAGTAGGAGATTATTAAAAATGTTAGATATATTTTATTTTCATTTATGTTTTATATTGTAATTTTTGCCTTATGTTAGGGCAGAGTATTAAAACGTTCAGTGCTAAATAATTTCTTTATTTATTGATGCCATTAATTTATGTTTCATCTTGTTACTATTTCATGTTGTATTTTTTTTTTTATAGCAAATTTTTTTCTCCTCAGAACAGCAGTGATGAAAGCGTCTGTTAAAAACTGCCATGTGCCACCACGTGTTTTTAGGTAACCTGATAAATTAGGTGATCTATTCAGGTGATTCTGTTCAGGGAAAATAACCTTTCTGATCTCCTGGTGCTTTTCACTAAGGAGTTTTAACAGGCCTTCATTACAGCTGTGTATACACACAACATGTGTTTAACGATTGTGTAATGACATTTAACCATTGTTTGGACTTATAATAAATGTTTTCATTTGATGTCTGGTGCTCCTTAATTAATTAAATATACAGTAAAAATGGATCACGGATTGAAGTTCCCCCCCACATTTAATAATGTTTATTATGTAATATAATTATATTATTATTGAGATAGATATAGATATTAATATTAGAACGTACCTGTAAGTTAAGTCCAAACTCGTGTACACGATATACTGATTCATGACCCTGTTGAGCCAGAGAGCAGATTGAGATGGACCCAAAGTAATAATACGTTAATAATCTTTATTTATTTTAGATCTTTAAAAAGATCTTTTTTTTCCTGATATGTGGAAATCTGTTGTACTTCAGCACATTTTACATCTTTCCGTAGGTGACGTTTTTACTTTGTAGAAGGAACCTTGCTTATAAAAGCAGAGGCCTCACGGGTCAAGACATCATTTCAACAAGCATAAATAAGCATTCACATGTAGACTTTCTTCTAATTCACTTCAGCCGTGATTTGAATTCCAAAGTAAACAGAACAAAATGTGAAAAGAGAAAGAACCGATTATATAATGATTCTGTACTACACAGAGTAATAATTTAAAATCAAGTCTTCTTAAGGTTTCTTTCTCACAGCTTCTCATGTCACATCTCTTCATTTATTAGGGATCAAAATTTACATCCTGCTTGGAGAAAATGTCAAGTGTTAAAATAGCTATAGACATAAAACTAAATTCCAGCTTTCAAATATCATGAAATATCATCTGGAAGTGAAAGTAAGCCCAAAAGGTCATAAACAGACATTGAATTACAGACAGAGTGTTGAATTAAATCCAATATGAAATAATAGTCACAAAACAAATTTGTATCTAAAATCTACGATACTAATCTAATCTAAAGCCGTATTGATAGTTTTACATGGTAACTGTTCACTAAAAATTTGACTTAAAAACATTAAAAATATATATATATTTGAAAAAATACACTTTAGGAAAAAATATGATGGTTTTTATGCTACAACTACACATTTTACCATTTGTTTTTCATAAAAAAGAATATGCAATCTGAAATGAACAATTTCACTAAATTAAACCCATTTTAAAAAAGGAGAGTGAGAAAAACTGCAAAATGTTACAGTTGATCAAGTCTGATGTCTATAACAAGTATAGGAAATGAAGTAGAAACATAAAAATAGTAAAAAGAGAAAAAAGAAAATTCAGAACATTCACAACAAAAAAAAAAATACTTCTCTGGATTCTGAAAGTATTTCAGTATGAATTTAGGATATAATTTACATATTACATTAAATGTGTTTCTTATTTTTTCTGTAGTGTATTTAATACACTTTTAATGCCTGTTTACTCTGGTCAGTAGTGAATTTGCTCTAGTGGTAAGATTTGCTTTTAAAAACATAAATTACACCTACAGTTTTGAGAGTTGAAATAAAAAAGAAAAATCATAAACCTGAAATACAAACTTAGGTTCCCAGGGAAAACTAACACTTTTCAAATACTTGACCTTAGCATTTTGCTAATCGGCCATGCACATCTTCATCGAGTGAAATGAAGAGATGTTTAGAGTCAACATAAACTGGAATGGAAATAAAAGACATGAACCTTAAAGAAGTAAATACGTCTAAAGTTTTTGCACAGATTAAATTAGTTTCCTTTATTCCTTTTAACCAATTGGTTGTTAGCTGCTAGCAGTTTCCATTAAGTTAATGTTAGCATAATCTAACTAGCTAGACATCCTGTGTACCGAGTGTTTGTCATCAATGTAAAACAAGCTATTTCTGTAGAATACTATTATATTTAGTTTATCTTTTAACTAATTGAATCATTGAGAATTCTCAAACCTGTAACCTGTAATTTTGCTTATGTTATAAAGTCCAAAACAAAGAAAAAACATAAAAGATATATAGATATTTAAATATACTGCAGGAAGGAAAAAATAAATAATTTAATGTGTCATGTAAACAGTTCAAATGACTGAAATTGATATATTCATATCAATCTAAATTATTATAAAATACCGCAAATCTATGTTCACTGAATTATTTCCTTCTTCTCCTTGCTGTTTACTTCTTTCATGGGATCTTGGATAAGTGGTTTCTTCTTACTGGCTCACTGTTGCGACAAGTTCGCACGTTAGGGCGTGTTTCATGGAAATGAGATGTATTAGGAGGCTAAATTCGAGCGCTGTATGCATATGACATGTAAACAAGGGACTAGATACAGATTTCTTCATACAAGAAACATCCATTTCTGCACAAATTTGGTGCTAAGAACCGAGAGCTGAAAGGTTTGAGTGCTGACGTATTAAGCCTCAGTGAGAACGGAAAAGTGATGTAACGTAATGACTTGGGTTTGGAATGGTATTCGGATCAATATCCATGTAAAACATCTTCACAATAAGAAACATTAAAAAAAAAAAGAGTAAATAGTAGACGTATATATTAGCCTCTTCTTGTGCAAAGGTGTGTTTGAGCAAAGACTCAAACAACTGTGTGAAACAAATGACAATTTGGTTCATGTGTGTTCACATCACAGCAACTTCCTGCTCTCATGAATTGAGTCAAAAAAGTAAAAATTTAGACATAGATGGAGTGAGATTTCCTCAGTGACATTGGGCAGGGATCGAAACGGCAGAAAAATGACATGAAAAGTTAATGTCTCTGTTCCTCAATTCGTTTTTGACCACCAGGGGCGCTGTTGTTCCGAGAAAGACAGCCGAGTCGCAGTGATCTCGGCTTTCCCTCTCATCGGGGTTCATTAAACTTGAATGAAAATCTATCGAAAGAAAAGAGAGAGAGAGAGAGAGAGAGAGAGAGAGAGAAAGAACATTTATTATCAAGCTCTAAGAGCAACTCAATAACTTAA
>JAOTRN010000001.1:22051595-22105031 GCA_028566695.1 Bagroides melapterus
AACCTTCAAAAAAGAGCTGTAAAATAATGTATATCAATAATAAAAGCTCTTCTTCTTCTTCTTCTTCTTCTTCTTCTAAAACAATTAATCAGACAAATTGAGGTGACACTAAAAAACAAAACTCTGACACAGAATCAGCTCAGTTGTTCGTAATGGCTGCTCAGTATCCGTTAAAACAGAAACAACCTGAGGTAGATTTTATGTCTGTTTGTAAGAAACACCACACCAGTGCATCAGTCATGATGAGAAATGAAGAAAGGAGAAATTCTTGTACATCTAACCGCTGATATAATGTCATGTTTGTTGTGGTTTTCAGCATCCTGTGTGACACAGAACGAAGCAGCAGAGGCAAAGGGAATTCACACGTGGAGGTTATTCATCAAAAATTAATCCAAAACGGTATGCGCAAAAGAGAGGTTGATAGAACAGGCGGGGAAGTCAAACAAACAAAGGAGCAACCATGTGGAACCAGAAATGTAGATTTCAGCGATATGGGGACGTGGCTCTAACACGTGTTTTCTGCAAACTCTACAAGTCTGAATGAGTGTTTAATTTAAAACAAGAAAATGGAAATAAAAAAACTTACTTCTCTTGAATGCTGTTTGCGACGCTCTTCACAAACTCACTGTCTGTCTGTGAAGCGGGAAAAAAATCAGCAGAAAACACAAATGAGAACTCAAAGGAAGAAGAATAAAAGGATAAAACTGTGAAGTGTCTAGAGGCTCGTGAGTGAGTTAGCGATTTAGCAGCTAACAGCTTACTACTTATACAATCAGTTCCAAAAATGCAAAATCTGCTTGGAAAACAAAACAAATTTTTTTTCGCAGGAAATGGAGGTGAAAACCAAGGTGAAAAAAATGTTGTCAGTATTTCACAGGGTGACTGATACTGAATATTTTTTCCGGGGTACATACACGCTACTAAAAATAGCTAAAAGAGGTGTGGTCAGAAGTTTTGCGTGTTATGCAAGTTTTGCGGTAGTGCAAATATTTCAAGTTCTGCGCGTTAGTCACACACTACTGCATTCCTAAAATGACATACGCTGAACGTTTTTTTTCTGAGCTCTCGAACCTGTTGTTCCAGCCTATTGTTGAGCCTGTTGCTTGAAAACAATCTCGAAAACTACCAGAAACTACCATGAAGTCTTTCTGACTTTCTCAAGAAGCAAACCCCAGAGAAACACAGAGCATCGGTTACCTCTGCGACGAAGACGATGATGATGATGTCCGTCTTCTGTTCGGGTGTGAGGTCGAAAAGCAGAGAGCTCACCGTGTTCACGAGATAGCTTTGCTTCTGTCTGCGTACTGTGGGGATCCCTAACACTAAGGACACTAGGGAAGGATTAACACACATACACACACACAAACAGGAAAAATACATTACATCCTGTTCTCCACAGCTTGCCAGCTCATACTGAAGCTCTGCAGCTACGATACAATTGCAAAACACCGGCATGTTAGAGCAGAGTTTGATGTTCCACATGACATGTAGCAAACTACGGGATAAAGTGTGTTTAATGTGGTCATGCAGTCAAATACGTGTGGTCTTTCTCCCTCTCTGTTTTATGTTATACTAAATGTATTTATTTTTTATTTATTTTTTTAAGGTATTTTTTTGGAGTGACATTTTATTCCATATTTTATCCTCTCTGATATGAAAGGAACACTTCACTTTACCTCCACTTACCTTTTCCTTGGTAAACATTAGGTACACTACAGTGTGAAAAACTTTCCTGGTGTACCATAAGCCAATATTTGCATGCCAGTGATTACCCAAAACCACCCTGGACAAACTTTAAATTAAGGGCAATTTATTTCGCTTTGGTGTTATTACCTTAGTTTAAATCTACAACTACGGTTTCCAGGCAAAGGCATCATTAAATATTTATACAGCAGCGTGGCAGTAAGGTAGAGTCAAAAAATTCAACGTGACTAATTTTCAGGAAGGTCTGACATCAGTACATGATGCAGTTTGTATGAACAGTACAAGTGTGTAGGCAATAATGATAAATCATTTTTTATTTTTAAAAAAATTATTCGTTCTCTTTGTACAAATTAAAGACAGAAACTGACCTCCACTGCGCCCCTGTCCCAGGTAAACTCTCGGCTGAAGGCTTTCATGGTTCTCTTTGAGGTGGGGCAGGTACAGGAGAGAGTAGGGTTGTAAAGACAAGAACTGTTGAGCTGGAAGGGAACAAGACAGAGTGAGTAAGTGAGTGAGTGAGTGTGTGTGTGTCTGTGTGTGTGTCTGTGAATGAGTGAGGGTGTGTGTGTGTGTGTGTGAGTGAGTGAGTGAGTGTGTGTTTGTGTGTGTGAATGAGTGAGTGAGTTAGTGAGTGTGTGTGAGTGAATGAGTGAGAATGAATGATTGAGTTATTGTGTGAGTGTGTGTGAATGAGTGAGTGTGTGTGTGTGTGTGTGAATGAGTGAGTGAGTGTGTGTGAGTGAATGAGTGAGTGAGTGTGTGTGAGTGAATGAGTGAGAATGAATGAGTGAGTTATTGTGTGTGTGTGTGTGTGAATGAGTAAGTGTGTGTGTGTGTGTGTGTGTGAATGAGTGAGTGAGTGTGTGTGTGTGTATGAGTGAGTGAGTGAGCGATGTGTGTATGTGTGTCTGTGTGTGTGTGTGAATGAGTGAGTGAGTGTGTGTGTGTGTGAGTGAGTGAGTGAGTGAGTGTGTGTGTTTGTGTGTGTGTGTGTGAATGAGTGAGTTAGTGAGTGTGTGTGAGTGAATGAGTGAGAATGAATGATTGAGTTATTGTGTGTGTGTGTGAATAAGTGAGTTTGTGTTTGTGTGTGTGAATGAGTGAGTGAGTGTGTGTTAGTGAATGAGTGAGAATGAATGAGTGAGTTATTGTGTGTGTGTGTGTGTGAATGAGTAAGTGTGTGTATGTGTGTGTGTGAATGAGTGAGTGAGTGTGTGAGTGACTGAGTGAGAATGAATGAGTGAGTTAGTGTGTGTGTGTATGAGTGAGTGAGTGAGCGATGTGTGTATGTGTGTGAGTGAACAAGTGAGTGAGTGAGTGAATGGGTGAGTAAATGAGCATGTGTGAGTGAGTGAGTGAGCGAGTGTGTGTATGTGTGTGTGAATGAGCGTGTGTGTGTGAGTGAGTGAGTGAGTGTGTGTATGTGTGTGTGAATGAGTGTGTGTGTGAGTGAGTGAGTGAGTGTGCAAGTGTGCATGTGTGTGTAAGTGAGTGAGTGAGTGAGAGTGAGCGAGTGTGCATGTGTGTGTAAGTGAGTGAGTGAGAGTGAGCGAGTGTGTGAATGTGTGTGTAAGTGCGTGAGTGAGTGAGTGTGCGAGTGTGCATGTGTGTGTGTGTGAGTGAGTGAGTGAGAGTGAGCGAGTGTGTGAATGTGTGTGTAAGTGCGTGAGTGAGTGAGTGTGCGAGTGTGCATGTGTGTGTGTGAGTGAGTGAGTGAGAGTGAGCGAGTGTGTGAATGTGTGTGAGTGAGTGAGAATGAATGAGTGAGCGAGTGTGTGTATGTGTGAGTGAATGAGAGATTGTGTGTGTTATTGAGAGTGAACGAGTGAAGGAGCCAGTAAATGAGTGAGTGAACGAGTAAACAGCTGAGTGACTGAGTGAATAAGGGCTGTTCTGTTGTTCTGAAAAAGCTCTTACTTACCCGAGGAGTTCCTCAACGAGTGACCTGAGGAGATCTTTGTGGAGTTGGAGACAGTCAGATTAGCTCCAGTGTTGTTGAGGTTCTTTAATTTCTCCAGCATTTGAAACAGTTTGTATGATAACTCCTCTCCACGTTGCTCAGCTCTTAATAGCCTCCAGTAAACTTTGTGAAGATGGTTGGTTGTTGGAACTAGAGCAGAAAACCAGAATGTATTTATCTCAGACATTGGTTTTATTCAGAGAGAGTTTTACTGTCTTCCAAATAATTTTACAATCTCTATATAGTTTGGGTTGATATGCTACTGAAGCTCAATGTATAAAATAAAAACAAAACATAAAAAAGCACCACACCATATTAACTGCTGAAAATATCTGGCCTTTTATTCGTATGGTGCAGCTCTAAAGACGTATAAACACTAAATAAAGACCACAGGAAGCCTTATTTTATCCCAATCATCCCCTGACAGACAAGCAGGAAAGCTGGACCGGTTAAAGGGCAGTGATAAGTGCAATAATCTTCTCATTTTGGTTACCTGCCAATTCCCAACCACCACATTTTAACACACGCTTAACACACACGTCTTTCAAGAGACGTTATTCCAACCGCAACATCTATTTTGACCTTCTCCTGCTAAAAGCACTAGCGACCCTTTTTAGCATACATAAGCACACAGATGGCTAATACACCAGAGAGTAAGACATCCCTCCAACCCAAACAGCGTCCGATTGTGTCCCTGCCATCGATGACTGTGGCAGAATCAGGAAAAAATCCAGACAATACTAATAATCCATGTACTGGAGATAAAAGGTTGGCGCGCAGCGATGAGCCCAGATAAATGCGGATAATCTAGACGACAATAATTATGAAGCGGAATGTTAAACGGGCCCAAATACCAGATTTCGGTACATCCTGGTGGTGGAGACGGTGATGGAAGTGTGGAATTTGTTTAGGCAAATTCAACACAAAGATCTTCACCTCGTGATCTGGTCTTCAATACAAAGGCCTTTGTCTTTATACAGTAAAAATTCCACACAATATTCAACACAATAATGTAAATTTTGCACTCTTTACCTTTACTTGAAATACTGATTCGAGTCCTGACTCATTTAAGATCAGTCTTCCAGCCAGAAAACGGTTCATTTGTTTGAAACCTTTTGCTAAAATGAATGCTTAAGATTAGCAGAGGTTTAATCCTTTTAGATTTGTTTTTTTAGCGATCTTATTATAAGAAACAGTAGATTAATTTGAAATCTTTTTTTTTGTTGCAGTGTACGGACATTTTTTTATTGCATGACATTCACTCTGTGAAAAAAATTCCATGGATTTAGACTAAACTTTAAGCAGAATCGATGTTTTTACGTACTTTAATCTCATTTGTACAACCGAGCAGTTTTATTTTGATTGAAATTACTGACAAATGTAAACAGTGTAGTTAATCTCAATGTCGATGTCTTTGTGCATTGGTGGATTTTTTGGGGTCTGATTGTTGATTCATTTTCTCTAATTGCAGCTCTGTCAAAGAAAAGCACATTATCTGTAAAGGACACTGATTAAAAATCTACAGTATATAATTTTTATTGTTTATAGATATATGAGTAGATATATACAGATTTCTAAAGATATTTGGAAGGGGTCTCCACCGTCTGCACTTTGTTTAAGTTTTCTGATAATAAAACCTTTAAGTCTTCTACTACTTTCGGCTGTTCCCGTTAGGGGTCTCCACAGTGAATCATCAGTTCCCACCTAACTCTATCCTCATCCTCTACTCTCACACCAATGAACTTCATGTCCTCTTTGAACACATCTATATATCTCCTCTATATCTCCTATAGACTGCTTACCTGCAGCTCCATCTCCAACATCCTTCTACCAATATAACTCCTCTCTCTCTCTCCTCTGTACATATCCAAACCATCTCAATCTAGTCTCTCTGACCTTTTCCCCAAAACAGACAACCTGAGCTGTCCCTCTGATGTGCTGTGGCATAGCTGAAGCAAGACATCTACCAAACTGAAGCTTAAGAAGTTTCTAGAAAGCTGAAATCCTTTAGCTTTCACATTGTGACCTCATACATGTTGAAAATTGTGTGCAGAATTTTAATGACCATGGTCAAAATTTTCACAAGCTGTCTCGGATCACATTGGTTCAAATTTAGGTTAATGATTCAACATCGTTCTTTGTGTTACAGGATCTTCACATGAAGATCTGAGGCTTCCCGGCAGTCACAGTGCTTTGTTTCAAAACTGACTAAGCCGTTTGTCTGTTAGTGTTTCAAAACATGACTTTTGCAATGCAGATATTACCCCATAATGAAGAAGTGGAGTAGATTTTGTGCTGCCGTGTAAAAGCTTCTAAATCTTCTGAAGTGAACACCTATAACTGTCTGCTATAAAAAGCCAAGAGCTCAGCTTCTAACTCTGTGTATATTTCATAGTAGAGCTGGTTTACTATATGCACTGTGAGAGAATATTTGTTTGCTGATGTTTACTGTGAAATGAGTAGTTCATGCAAACAACGACATTAGATGCTTGCAAATGTCTTTTTTCATGTGCTCAGCAGGCCGTAGCAGCTGAACTATCAGACATATGCTCTACATATAGATATCATGTCTAATGCAATACACAGAACACCATCTATTAAACTGAACAAATTGGATTGTTATTAGTTATTATTATGCTTGGAATTTTCTGCTGGGAATTTTCAAGCACAAAGGCCTAGAGTTCCTCAAAAGAAATTTGGAGAACAGGAACGCATGTCAGAACTCACAACATGCTGCACATTCAACAGAAATCCTCACTAGTTGTGTACAAGCCTAGTTAGGCTACAGTGGACCCAAACTGGACCAAAATGGAACGCAATCGCCTGGTCAGTGTTTTATATACTCAATATTATACGCTATCTAATGTGTTAAAGGAGTTTGGTCACTATGTAGTGCACTAAATAGGGTGCACTTTTAGACATACTATAGTGCACTATTGCCATTTTGGACATAGTATAACCGGATGTCTTGTGTAAGGCATCATGAGCTCTGAAAATCCACCTTAATGAGAAAACCAGAGGTGACAGTGGTGACAGGAAATAACCTTAAGAGGACTTATAGGGGAAGCGTTTGTCTTCTGGGTGATATTAGTTTAATTTAGTGTGATTAAGACACTATTCATGAATACAGCAGCAGTTCATCGGGACAAATCTACCGAACCCATGTGTATCATGCTTATAAATCGTACCTGGGAAGTGTAAATCTGTAGGGAATGAATATGGGATGATACACATCTGAAGAAGCTCCAAGCAGAAGCAGATAATCAGTATAGAATTGTGTTGAATTGGCTGAGCTACAGAACATGACACACACAGGAATTTGAGTATACTTTAATAAGGCATACGGTTTATTGTATATACTGTATCTGATTCTACCTAAGGTGATGGAAATTTAATGAACTCTATACACGTTGAAAAATCTAGCTTAGTCTGAAAGGCTACAAGTTACAAACTGGTATGAACTGGTCAAACTGGTACATTTTTAAGATCATCTTCAACACCTTGTCATATGCCTCAAACTGTTTTTAGTACTTATGATGTACCTGTAAGGAAGATACAGCATCTTGTTTAACCAGATTAAATTTTTCAGCAGGGATGACACTTAATAGCACGAGCATAGGCTGTGGACACAAGTCTGACAGCCACACTGACCTTCAGTACAGCAACACAATTGTGTGTGAGATTACTTTTAAGAAATTACTGACATTCCAGGACAGTGATATGTGGAGTGCCGGATTATCAAACATGTAAAGCATTATATAGGGTATTAGAGCAGTTAAGGGGTATCAGCTGTCACAAAAGGTACTAAAATGAGCTTTAGAAGTTGTAGTATTGTTGATGTTTCTCACGAGTTCATTAGTCGTCTAGTTAGTGCTTTTAAACATGTCTATAGCTATGTATTTGGAGCTTCAGGACTTGACCCAGCAGCGTAAAGTAAAAGCTAATATATACATACATGTATGTACAGTATTTTCGTGAGAGATTGTACTTCCTCTTATTTTGCTCTCACCATTGAACAGTCGCACGTGTTACCAGACTACTGAAAACCTACGCTTTAAAGCACGCACAGCTGACCTAAAATACGTCATGTCCCGTTTACTACCGCATACTATACAACATTAAATATCCAACACGGTGTCACGCGCCAAAAGTCTGGATCAATTTAGCTGAGTTAGGCTTTTTCAAAAGTTTTAGTATGGATCTTCGCTAACTAAAAATTGCTGTACGGTAGGTAGAAATCTACCTTATACAGTACAAATGTCACACGGACTCACACCTTTGACCCGTAGTTGACTGAAACGACTAAAGAATGAATAAACGCGAGGTCGCGCGCGCGTTAGTGTTATTACGCGTTAATCTCGGTTCCTGAGAAGCGTAACCAAGTGCGCTTACCGTCTGTTGTGGACTGCCTGAAGGTGAACATTAACAGGAAGCCTCCACACAGCAGACCTGTCAGAATGAGAAATCTCTCATAGCATCTCATCCCAGCCCAAACAGGTGCTCTGATCAGAACTCTGTACCTTCGCGTAAAAAATCCGCTCCCACAAACGAAACTTCCCCTTGATCAGGATTGACGCCTGGTCATTTCGGTACAAGAGTAGTAGCAGTGATCAGTGACGAGGCGTTACAACACCGAGGTGCTGTCATTTCTTCTCAAGCGTGTGAAAGTCTGACAAGTCTGACAATAACGCCGCACCTGATGGTGAAGACGGTAACGTTGTTGTGTAAGGTTCTCTGAAACAGCACCATCCTCCCTTCCCTCCTTCTCTGAATTCACTTATGCGCTCTGTAGAGATGCTCCTCCCTTTCCACCTGTATTCTGACGTCAGCTTAGTGTTCAGACCGTACACAAAAACGCAAAGGACAAAAAAAAGGACAAAAAAAAAAAAAAAAACCGCAAAGGACAGTGGATGTATGGAAGGAATAAAACAACTGTGGGTTTGTTGCTACAGGAAAACATTCAGTGTGATGCCCTGATACAAATACAATAAACATTATACACACTCCTCTTAAACCACAGTTGCTTGCTAATTATTACATTTTTACAAAACATTTATTAACAGGCAAAGTAAGGAAACGTTTACTGTTGTAATTCACAGTGTTTTATAAATAAGACAAAAAAGTATAAAAGTGTAGCGAAATAAAACATGTAGAACATGGTGCTACATATAACACCACAGAGCTAAGGAATGAAAGTTGTCCTAGCCACAAAAAGTGTGCAACCAAGTGCAAACAGTGTGAGACAAAAGGCAGACCAAACAGACAACACAACACAACACAATACAATACAGGACAAATAAAATACAAAATCGTGTCGACCAGTGTGATTCTACAAAATTCTAACAAAGAGGGATCAAGTAAACATGTATACACTTTTGTAATACAGCAGATTGATGAGGTATAGAAATGAGGTGTGTAAAACAGCAGTAGAGTGAGTGATTTGATTTCGTATATTTCCGTGTGTGTGTGTGTTTGTGTGTGGTACAGTTCAGTTCTGGTTGGTGAGGGTTGTGAGGATCATTAAGCTTTAAGCTTTTTACTCTTCAAAAATTTCTATAATTGAATCTAAATAATACATTAAAAAATGTTTGAATCATTAAGACAGCAGTTTACTTCAATTTTATTTTGTTGAAATGTAGAAATTCCTCTGTTTTGAAGAGGTTTCCTCTGGTTGAGTATTTTCTTTTAAGCACCTAATAAACAACACAGCGCAGAATTAATAGCCAACTCCGCGTCCATTCAGTCTATAACAATAGCAGTTCAATACATTATGCGTGAGTCAGACAGTAGAGGTGCAAATTCCATTCTGTAAAAGGTTAATTTGACAGTGGAATATATTTCGTTTGGGTTCAACCGAAATGTGATCATAAAACACACTGCAGAGATTTAATGACTTCATTTCTACAACATCTTAATCAGGTTTAACAGGTTTAACAGAACTGATATTGCATGGAAAGTGTCATTGTGGTAACAAAGCATTGTCTTCAGTTTTGTTTCCTTTGTACACACTTGTCACACTTCTGTGAAAGCAAGAATCTACCCAATGTCCCAAAGATTTATTTCTGTATTTCTGTAATACAGTTAGAGCCTGGAATTTTGCTTGGAAGTAGTAGCTCAGTGGTAAAGGTGTTGGCCTGCTAATCAGAAGGTTGTGAGTTTGAATCCCAGATCTACCAAGCTGCCACGCCTGGGTACCTGAGCAAACCTCAATTGTATAAATATAACTTGCTGTGTCTGGGGTTGTCTGTCAAATGCTGTAAATGTATTTGTCTTTCTTTTTGTAATTATTTTCACCTAAGACTATGATTATTTAAAAAAGAAAATTACTCTATATGTTAGAAGAATTTTAACTCCTGAAAAGAGCTGAAAAATCAACTCCAAAAAAAGAGTTAATTTAACTTTGTGCTAAAGTTTATTCACACATGTACACTCAAATGTAGAATATGCTGGGTAATAAACTGCTGTATAAGCTTGGTATAACAGCTGATTATCCATCCCAGATGCTCTCCTTGTTTTCGGTACAAATCCCTCGCTGATTCGGAATCTTTGTGTTCCCTAGTTACAAACACACAAACACACAAACACTTACACAAGGCAGGAGGTGTTGAGTCCTGCCACTACAACCGTTTAAAGCTGCTATAATGTACACGATAATTAGCTTGAATATTTTTATTCATACCGTTTTTGCTTTTATAGGAAAATACTCAATGATTAACTTCCTGTCTTGCTCTGACATCAGCCTGTGGTTGATTAGTTTCTTTAAAAAAATTCGTGACACGAATAAACTTCCAGACTGAAGTAAGTGAATAAATTTAATTCCACAAATAAATCTGCTAAACCATTAGGAGGAGGAGGATGTGTGTATGCAGTACCACCTTGTGGAAAGGTCACGTATTGCATCTACAAATGTATATTTATTTCTATATTTATTATTCCATATATATTTTATTTTACAGAAAAGAAAGAGCCAACAATAGTTAAGTTCTGGCACAGATAAAGTTGGGAAGAGAAAGTCATGGAAATCATGGCCAGAAGAAAAAGTCTTGCTATAAAAGTAGTTTTTATCATGATTGTTGTAAAGGGGTCAGATGAAGTGTCATTTATGGGTCACGGCATGGAACAGGAGATCTTGGGAGATCTTACCAGCTCCACAGATCCAAAGTGACATATGCAGGGGCGTAGCACAAAATGTTGGGCCTCGGTCACACAACCAATATCTTATTAAATATTAAAGCATGATAAAGTGAACACATGGAAGGTGTATATCAAGTCATGACAGATTTTTATACTCCTGTCTGTTTGGTCTACTTTCATTGTGATGCACCAGGTTGAGAAATTTGTGTTGCACAGACCCTGAAAAAACCTTTTCCCCCTCTATTAGCTTAGGAATCTCAAAATTACTGCAACACTACACTTTCAGATTTTAAAATTATTTAAAAAAACAAAACAAAAACAAAGACAAGACAAATCTCAGGGTCATGTTTTATTGTAATAATTATTATTTTTATTATTGTTATTATTTTTAAAATTATTTGTATTATTATTATTGTTGTTGTTGCTGTTATTATTATTAATATTATTATTTTTGTTGTTATTATTATTATTATTATTATTATTATTATTATTATTATTATTATTATTATTATTATTATTATTTGGATGAACCTTTATGAAATTAGGCAGGTAGAGACAGATCATTGAATTAAAAATAAAACTGTCAGGCTGGTTTTGACTTGTAAAGAGTCGTGCTGTAACAGCTTGGGTTCAAGAAATCTAGCGTGAATTATTTCGCTGATGGATTTCACTCGGACTGTCTTTATATCATTAACCATTTTTCTATACTGTTAATGTGGCAGTGAGGAGGTTTAGTAAAGATAACATGTCAAATGTCAAGTGTCATCCAGTGAGGTTATCATTCCCTTATTTCATCTCGTTTGTGCTCGGTGGAATATAATGATATAATAATACAATATAATGATACAGGTCAAGAACTCAAGAAGTTCACATCAAACATCAGAACAAAGGGAGAAATTGTGATCTGATTGACTTTGACAGTAGTTTCGTTGATTCAGAAAATAATTTCCTGAACGTTTTATATATTACATTCAAAAGAGCAGTGCGAAAGGAAAAAAAATACAAAAAACATCCTCTTCTTGATGAATAAGGTCAGCAGACAACATCCAGACTAGTGTGAGCTGACAGAATGGCTCCAGAAACTCAAATAATCAGTCTTTGCTACTGTGGGCAGCAGAAAAGCATCTCAGGCTCACTGAAACTGGACATTTGAAGAAAGCAAAGTTTAAAAATGACAAATAAAGATATTAAAAGATGAAAAGGATGTGAATATGTGGGAAAAAGTGACACAGAAGGCTGTGTGTAAGAGCAGGCTAATTATCAGGAAATGCAGACTGGTGCTAGCTAGCGCTGAGCTGTTAGAGCAAGGACATTTCCTGGGAAAAATGTCTGTATGTCTCGCTGTGGTTTTGTCCCTGAGCCTGATCTGCTCTAAAGCTTGTTCCTTTTTTCTTTCTTGAAGCTCCTGCTGACCAGCAGTGGATGTCAGAGAGATGTCACCAGGTTGATAGAGAGAGGGGTCTGGGCAGTTCAACCAATCAGAGGCCACGGGTCGGGGAAAGCCAGGCTCGGAGGCGGAGCCTGCGTGAGCAAATTGCCAATAGTGAGAGCCTTTAAAGATGAGGAGAGAACCTGAAGGACAAAGAAGACAGAGAAAAGAAAAGGGCTCATAAACACATGAGAGTTTTAATTGTGTGTGTGAGAGAGGTTTTATAATGTGTGTGAGAGAATTATGACTGTGTATGAGAGAGTTTTGATTGTGTGTGAGAAGTTTGATTGTGTGTGTGAGAAGTTTGTGTGTGTGAGAGAGTTTTGATTGTGCGTGTGAGAGAAGTTTTTGTGTGTGTGTGTGAGAGTTATGACTGGGAGGTTTAATGATTACAGCTAGACTGACTGTATACACAGTTTATAACCCATAACGTCATTCTCTCACCATTGTTGTCTGTAATAATTCCATTCACTCCTCCTTCAATGAGCTCCGTCCACACCTTACTGCTCTCTCCTTCCTCTTTTCCCGACTCCCACACCACTCCTTTCTCAGGGTCCCAGTGCACACCGTGTTTCTCTCCGTCTGCGTCTGTGAGATTCAGCGCGGAGAGCGGCTGCGGGAAACCGTTCTGCAGAGACAGATCCTTAAACAGCCAGAACTGAGAACCTGAGAACACACCACGGCACTGGATTATTGTTGATAACACACACTGTACACACAACTACATAAAGATTAACTTGTGTGAGTATAAACGCATGTTAGAGAAGCCAGTGAAGGCAACATAAGGACGCTTGGAGAAACTGACCACTGATGAAGATGATGGCGTGATCCTCATGCCTCTCCAGTACAGCCCTCAGTGGGGGCAGAGATGTGGGCAGAGCGGCCCAGAGTTTCCGTACAGACACGGCTCTCCGAGTCACCAGACCTCCACGGTTCACCCTCCACATGCTCAGACCTGACATTCAAATTGTACTGTGTTTATATTTATAGTACATTTATAAAGCTGGATAAAAAAATAATAAAATCTAGTTTTGAAGAGAAGAAGTGCATTTCTTTTATGTTCCCTAGAGCCTCAGATCAGTATTAATATCAGAACCTGGAATTTTACCTTTGAAGAAAAACGTTTCGCCTCTGATTTTAGCAACCGCGTCAAAACTGGTGTTGCAGCGATCCACAGAAGGACTAGATTTAAAGTGAAGAGGAACAAAACAGATGAAAATAGAACAACAACCAAACAGATACTGTATATATCACGGGCTTCTACTGCTACAGCATGGATGTTCATCATACCTGTCCTGGTGACCGTGTGTGTGTCGGTACGTGTGTGTGAGTTTGTGTGTGCCTCTGTGTGGACGTTTCAGTTCAGCTTCTGCCTCTGGAGGAGGACTGACTGTCTGTAGATTCTCACCCCTCTTCCCTGAAAAGAGTACATCATAATAAACTTAGAATGTATAGAGTTATAGATAGATAGATAGATAGATAGATAGATAGATAGATAGATAGATAGATAGATAGATAGATAGAAATTCCAGGTATCCAGCATCAGCATATATCAGCATCAATTGTGGTATTATATACATGAAGAGAAGAGTGGATGGATGGATGGATGGATTGCAGGAAAAATTGTTGGATGGGTGGAGGGCTGGATGTGTGGACTGATTGATTGATTGATTGATGGATGGATGGATGAATGGATGGATGGGCAGGTGGACAGACAAACAGGGAGAAAGAAAGAGGACAGACAGATTGGTAGAGGAATGGATTGATATAAATAAAGGAATTAAGGAAGTGATTGATAGATTCATGGATGAGTGAATGCTTTAATAGATGGATTTACAGATGCATGGATGGATGAATAGATGAATGGATGGATGGGTGGATGGATAGGTAGATTGATTGATAAATTGTTGGAAAATTGATTTATCGGTCAACTGGTTGATTGATGGATATATAGATGTGTGGATTGATTTATAAATTGATTTGATTCTGATGAATGGACAGATAGATAGAAGGAAGGAAGGATGGATGGATGAAAGGATTGATTGGTCACAAATATCCATTTCTCACTACACATCCCTCTGTTGCTCTTCACGCAAAATCCAGAATATTTTTGATGTAATTTGATGGGTGTTACCATAGAGAGCAGTGATGTGTTCTCGGTCTGGAGATCCCAAGCTGAAGTGGAGCGGGTCTTCCAGGGGCCCTTGGTAATACGGCCTCATAACGGACCCCCGCGCTGAAGAGTGGGAGAGTCCGAGAGCATGGCCGAGCTCGTGCACCAGCACCGTGAACGCATCTGTGCCTTCAGAGGCTGCCAGCACACAAAGCACAGTTTTCAGTAAGGAATTAAAACTAAACTACATGAATGTCTTTATTTGTGTGTGTCTCACCTGGCTGCCTGAATGCCCACTCCTCCTCTGCATCCAGATGAATTTCACCTGCTCTGTCTGGGTCTGAAGGAAAGAAGGCATGGCCAACAGCTCCACCCACTCCATCAAAAGGATATCCATCACCATGGGAACCATACAAAAAATCAATCAGGAGATCCGCTCCATCTGGTCCTCCAACCTGCCAGATTTCAGGCACCGTGTAATGAAAAGGAAGTTGCTAATGAGGTCGCTGTTCCTGAGCGAACACATCTGCAAATAATCATTTAATATCAATCTGAAAATTGTGTACAGTAGAAAATATGACCTCGTGAAATTCAAGAGCTGTGGGTTCTGCCCACACTTTCAGAGCGTAGAAGACCAGAGCACGAAACATCTCATGGGACAGAGCAGAGGAAGTGGGGTACGTACGCAATCTGAGAGCGAGAGAGAGAAAGAGAGAAAAAGAAAGAGTGAATGCTAAAGCTGTTTCAGAACCAAGGTGCACTCCAGGAAACTGATCTTTGACCACCTTTACACCTGAATACTTTTATGTTCATGTATAGAAGTGTAGAAAGTCTGAAGTAATGAAGTCTGCTCAAGTCCTGATCCAATGTAAGAAGATTGTGTTTTTCTGACACAAACCTCCAGTTGATGTTTCTCTGAGCCCAACTCGATACATCTCTCTTCACCCTCTGGTCTTGAAGTTTGCTCTCTGAGTCTGACTCGGAAATCTGGCCTCTGCCTTCATCATCAGGAAGTGAACAGCGAGGAGTCTGCATCAGTCTCAGCGTCTCCTCATCTGAACAAGAGCGAGAAAGAGATGGAGAGAGAGGAGATAGACAGAACGAAGAAGCGATTGGTCACTGCTAAGAGCTTGAAGAGTGATGTGGAAAAGAAAGGATGGCGTTTCCTACCCAGTTCTCCAGTATCTTGTAATCCAGCAAATCTCTGCATGGCCTTCAAAGCATGTGTGACTGCAGTCCAGGCCTGAAGCTGACCCGTGGATGGGTCAGGAGGGGGCAGGTAGCCATACTTCATCAGCCAATCCTGTTCAAGCACCAGGGGAGGCATCTCATCATTATTTAAGATTTTTTAAAATATTTTTTGATGGATAGAAAATATGTACTTTTACTAATATATGTGTGCTATAGCAGCAAAGGACACTGATTACTACACAAAGATTTATCATTCAACATATATCAACAATTAAATATTATGTAAATTCAATATTATGTATTTAGTCATTAATAATAATTAGTCTAATGTCCTCAAATGTTGCACAAAATGTGAAATATTGGTTTATTTATTAAGTAAATTCTCACCACTAGCCTTGCGCTCTCGTCCATTGTGGGTGTAACAGGGGGCGGGGTTTCATGAGTTATTACGGAAATGGGCGTATCCAGTGGAACGGACACCGCCCACTTGCCTCCACACAAGCTGAATGTAAGCACTGCCCACTGTAGCACCTTCATACTGATGAGATGCAAAACATTTAAGATGAAGGAAAAGCGGCGTCTTCATCCGGGCGGAAATATTATGGTTTCCATCTTCAGTGGATCAGGGAATAAGGAACAACCTACAGAATAGGTGTCGCAAAATATCACATCATTTATATACTTTTACAAACTATACATTTTAGCTGATACTTTACTTATAAACCTCCAACATTGGACAATATATGGTAAGTTATTGTGAATTAATTTAAGTTGCGATTGGTGAAATATTAATGTATTAGTTTCATGTGGAGTCGCATGGAGAACACTTCATATAATCCATAAAAACTTACAATCATGTTGTTATGTACCAAAGAATACGATAGAACAGTATTTTTAAGAGGCGATTTAATTTTATTAACTTTACCAGTCGATGTACAGGATGCAGTTCCTCAACAAACCACTAGAGGGACTCTTAGATTTTTAAACTTCCGTTAATAAACCTTGCGCAAATGTTTTGTATTTTTTTTATTTGTTGTCAGCTTATTTAAGTCATGCGTTGTCTTGGTTGCTGTAGCATTGAGTTTCTGTGTTTATTTTTGTGGTCAGATTTGTTTTTTGTTAGTGAAGGTCATAATTTGTTTCCTATCTTATGTTTTAAATTTTAGTTTTCTGTGTTTTATGAGCTTGTGGTGGGTTTCTAATCCCACGTAAATTGCATCGATCCCCATGGACTCATTACATGACATTACTCTGATATTAGTAGAAGAAGATCTTCATGTCTTCACGACAGAGAAGTGTGTAGATTAATGAATTATTATAGACACGATGGGGGTTTTGTTTTATTGACTAACAAAAGCAAAAAAAAAATTGATCAATTATTTACAGGAAAATAATAACCGTTTGTGCTGTATTACAGGCTATTGTTGATCGATTTCCTATAACACTGCTAACACACACAAGACATATTATATTCTTTATACTGATCAAAGAACTGATTGGCACATGGGCTGCAGGTTCCTACCAAATGAATGTCACCTTCGAAGGATGAAAACACACACACACACACACACACACACACACACACACACACACACACAGGCCCAGAGAACCAAACTCAAACATCACAAATTATTCGAACTGCAAATAAAACAGCTCTACCGGAAAAAGATGTTTAAAATTCAACAATAGGATCTTGTTCTCTTCACCCTGCTCTCTTTCAACCTTCTCAGAGGGGGGCTTTGCTACTTCATCTCCCTCATTCCATAACTGTCTCTTTTCACCCTGCCTCTCTTTGGCTCTTTTCATCCAGCCGCTCTCTCCCTTAATGAAATGACACCCAGTAATTTAATTAAATCCTCACATCCTACAAGCCGCTCTCTGCCTCTTACACTGTGTTGTCCGCTCTAAATTAAATCCACCGTCTACGCCTCTCTTCTCCAGTCCTCCGCTTTTCAATCATGCAAATCTATCCGTATTCAATCCACTTACTCGTCTTTATTTCCTGGCAGCATTAAAGAGATGTCTATAAAGACCATTTTAATGGGATTAGTCATGTATACAGTACATACGAGTTATTTTTACATAAACATGCATTTGTGTGTATTAAAAATTTAGGGCCAGATCTCAAAAAATTCAAAGCATTTCAGGGTTTCTTCCTGTTTACACAAGTCAAATATATGAACTTTTTAGCAAAGTCTTTCCATTCCCCGTGTCTAAGACCTGTCCCTCGATGCCTTATTGTTTCTCGGACCCTTGCTTGGTTGGATCACAGATTGGCCTTGTTGCTTATATCCAGCAGTGTTTTTTAAACATTGTCTGAATTCTGGCTCATGTTTTCACGCTGTTTGTTGCTTTCTGCAGTAAAAATTCACGATTTCGTGTCTCGTCCTTAAAACATAAAGCCTGAATTTAAAACTTGACAGGTCAGTTTGAGGAAAAGACTGACAACCTCATTTCTTATGAAATTTCTAAGAGCAGATCATTAATTTTAGAGCACAACCCAAGTAAAAGTTTTTCTTTCTTTTTTTTTGTTTTGTTGTTTCTGAATGAATTGCAAGGGGATGATGTGATGAATTGATAGTTGGGTAGCATTATGCCAGCTGTATATTTGATTTTTTTTTTTTTTAAATGCCAAGCTGCTCTAGCATGTCTGGTTCTGTTCTTGTATAACTTAATAAAAAATGTTTAACCATCACAACCTCGAGTCAAATGCAGTGCAACAGGTTTCAGGCGTCAAAAAAAGTTAGTAAGAAAGTAAAAATGAAGGCTTGCTACCAGAACCTCCTACCTTCCAGTGCTTAAAGTCTTGACGTTATAGTGATTTATACAGCTGTTTGTATAAATTTCTTGAATCTGATTGGTCAGAAAGTATTAATTATTCATCTATAACAGCAGTTCTTTCCAGCTGCAAAGGATTTTTTAAAATATAAGCTAATAAATTATTGTTTCTGTAGTAAATATTTACACAGAGACTTGCATATGGATTGTAAGGAGAACAATTTACATAATCTAAGGTTGAATGATATCATCAGCATCAGCGCTTACAACGTAACAGTCAGAGAGAAAACTGTTTTCCAACCCGGGAAAGTCATCAGGACGGAGGATGATCTGCTTTCCAGTTTCTCTGTGACATGAGAAGCTGCGTTTTTTTTTTTTTTTGGTCTTATTCACTTGAAGAGACAGAGAGAAAAAGAGAAGCTGCTGAGAGAACGTCTGAAATATTTAAAAATCGATTATTTAATAAAGGAATTTTTATTCGCTGGTGAAACGCAGACAAAATTCCAGTAGGAATAAAACGTGTCTGATGTGCCGTTATAGAAAATAATCATCGTGTTGGCGTGACGTGAGACGATACGAATAACGTCCTGAAGAGTTTACTAATATATTTAGTTTTCAACATATGTGGCACTTTTTATAGCCACACTTATAAGTCACACAAGGGAAACTTAACTATAAGAATAATAATTTAATAAAATAATCTTTACATCACAAATTTTGAGCCTGCTCAAGGTTGAAGCCTTTCCAGAAGCTCCCCAATGCATAAGTAACAAAAATAACAATATCACATGCTTACAAACTTAAGAAGTTCAGCACAAACGTACACTGTACATCGTATTTCTTCTCAGCTGAAACTTGAACAAGTTTTAAAAAAGGAAAACGAGTATACACAGAGGATAAACCCCAGAAAACACACAGAAGCGAGCCCTTACCTTCTCTCTGTCCTTAGAACTCAGTCTTTTCTCTTGAAATCGCCCACTCTGTCCTTCACTCCCTCCTTCTCTGTCTCTCTGAACAGATGTGTCCCTCTCATCTCCTGAGCTCTCCCCCTCCTCTCTCACCACCACCCAGCTAACACAATAGTCCCTTAAACACCCCCCGAAAACAGGCTGCCCCGCCTCAGCAGAACACACTGGGCAGCTGTGTGTGTGTGTGTGTGTGTGTGAGTGTGTGTGTGTAAGTGTGTGTGCGCCTGTCTGAGTGTGCGCGAGTGCACGTCTGTGTAAGCCTGTTTGTGTGACTGCGGGCATACGTGTGTGTGTGCTTGTGTGTGCGCATATGCATATATGTGTGTGTGTGTGTATGTGTGATTGTGGGTGTGCACATGTGTGCTTGTGTGTGTGTTTGTGTGTGTGCGAGTGTGTGAGTGTGCTTGCACAAGTGTGTTTGTGTATGCACACATTTGTGTGTATGTGTTTGTCTTTGCATGTGTGTGTGCTTGCGCACCTGTATGTTTGTGCTTGTACACCTTTATGTGTGTATATGTGTGTGAGTGTGTGTGCTTGCATGAATGTGTGTTAGAGTATGCACACATTTGTGTGTTGGTGTGTGTGTGTGTGTGTGTGTGTGTGTGTGTGCTTGCATGCATGTGTGCATTTGTGTATGCAGACATTTGTGAGTGTGTGTGTCTGTGTGTGTGTAAATATATTGCGATGTAAAAGATTACAGTGTGATTATTGTGTTTCTCCTCAGTTACTTTTTTCACCAAAAGCCTCTTAACAAAAGGATTAATAACATCACGGACAAAGATTAGATTTCAGCAGATCTGCTGCGTTACACTTTAAAATCCCGATCCGACTGAAATGCACACTGGAGTCTAACCATCATTTTCTGCTTCGTTATCTGAACTGTAAATTAAAGGGCACTTGACAGAGAGGACAGTAATGATTGAACACTGGAGGTGGAACGCAGAGGGATTTAGAGATAAGTACATTTACGCATGTCAGAGTCTTTCATGTTCTCTTGCTCAAGTTTAGGATTAAAACAGAAAAATAGGAATTCCAGATGTGCTGTCAATCTCTCTGACAGAGCAGGAGCGTGTGAGTCTGAAGGGAATGAGTGGATCAGAAAAGCCCAAGAAAGACAGGATGGTTACAAGGCAGTTTATTTGAGAGATGACTTTATGTAGTAGCTAAAAGTATCTGCTTAAAAAACTGAATCATAACATTACAGAAGGCAGATTTTTCTTTTGTAGCCAGAGGTTTAGTCAGAGCTGCTGTTCAGATCAGATTCAAGAATTCAACAGAGTAGTCGTACAGAAACAAACGACAATGACAAGGACCACAGTGATCCACTGATTCATTTATTTATTTATTTTTCAATCACCAATTACATGTCAAAAATTCCAAGTCAAAAGCCATTTAAACATTATTATTATTATTATTATTATTATTACTATTATTATTATTATTATTATTATTATTATTATTATTATTATAAAAAGCCTATAAGAACGATTTGTGTTCTTAATATTAAAATATTTATTATGGTTTTGAGCAAAGAAAGTTTTATATCTATATTAATTTTTTATTGTAATTATTGAACCAAGGTTGTAATTAAATTTTTTTTTCAACTTAGCGTTTAACCACAATTGTAAAACCTTTCGTCTGGAAAAAGAGGCAAGAGGCTGCATTATTGTCCTTGTTGTCCTGGTGACAAAGCTGACCCAGGTCAAAGGTCAGCGCCGACTCGAGGGCCAAAAGGGTAGTGCGCGCTGTATTTTAAGCCTGTTCGAAACAGCAGGAAGTGTGCGTGTGTGTGTGCGTGTATATGTGTGTGTGTGTGAATAGGGTTGTGTGTTAGAGACCGAATGATCGAAAAGCCACAAAGAGTCATGTGAACTCGAGTCTCCCTAACAACTCTGTTGGCTGTTGGAGGAACTCTGCGGTCATATAGACAGCCATTGTGAACGTCACAGGAACATGTGTACAAGATCCGACCAGAGCGAGCGAATCCGTAATCATCCCTGATGTGTAATGATGACTCCAAAACCAAGCATTATTCACTGATTTGATGGAATATGGAGATGCAGATGGATGAAGTGAAAGAGAGAGAGAAAGGTCATGGTCGCTTTCGCCCCTGTAACCATATTGCCTTTGTTTACTCAAGCTGTAATTATTTATTTATTTAGTTATTTACAAATGACCAACATTTCTAAGGGAATTGTTCCCAGAACTTTGGTCTTGTTTTCATGTATCGACCTCTTAAGTAGAATAACTTATAAATATAGAAATTTTATCTTATTGTTCACCCACTTTCTTATTAACCGTTGTATTTCGCTACCTTTCACTTTGCAGCATTCATTCAAAAAAACAAAAAGCTTATTCTCCAAAATGAATGATCTGCTCCTAAAAGTTTCATAAGAAATGAAGCTTCTGTTTTTTCCTCAAATTCTCCTGTTAAAATACAAGCTTTGAGAGTCACAAACAGCCACATACTACGAATAAAACATTCTGAGTCTGATTCTGAAGTCTCCAGTTTCACTATATCAGCCAGTAGAGTTTGCAGCACAGGAATGCCTTCAAGACAGAGAACTTTCCACCTTCCGGTTTCTTAGTAACATCAGCTAGCTGCTTTTTGACTTATAAACTTGAATAAAGACAGAAAATAAGAGGCTGGTGAGGTTTTCCATGGATTGTCCACAAGTTTACTAGTTCTTACAGGTTAAAGATATGACTTTCCACCTGAAGCAAAACAAACAGAAACAGTCCAAAAGTTCAATCAAAATGGTGTTTACTTTTCCAAGGGAAAGTAGAAGCCTGACCTAAAATCACTTGTACGTCATTCTAATACATGAGAGAATATAGCGAGAAGGAAGATCTGCATCTTATCTGTAACTGCAAATGCAGCCTAACATTTCAGGAGGAGTAAAGACGTGAGTTACTGGAGATGACTGTACTGCAGGTGCAACCTAAACGGGCTTCTTTTATGTCTGACATCTGATAAAAAGGAAACCATCACATCGCATACGAGGTTGCTGCACCCAGAAAAAGAGATTGTGATCATTGCAAAAAGCATTACAAACAAAATCATGAGGTAAATATGCATTTAGAGGGTCAAGTACAAACAACAGTCAAAAGTTTTAAGAGCATCATGTAGATACAAAACACCAAGTAAAATAATACGGTCTCTCTTTAAAAATGTAAACATAGTATTCAATGATGAATTACCGTCATTTTTCATAGAAGATGAAAAAAGAAAAAAAAAAAGCTTTGCAAATGAATTACTAGTGTTATTATAATGAAATTATTAAACTTAAGGGTTGTAACAGTGACTTCTGTTTTTGTCTTGTTCCTGTAAAAGCATATCATGAAATAAAGCTAAAATTGATGCTCAACATCAGCAGATCTCCGCTCATCCAGTCTAGACCGATTCTAACTAGTGTCATTTTATCATTGTAATAATTTGTTTACATTTAAAAAGATATGCTGGTGTTACTTAGCAAACAATCAGAATTATGCAGATTCATTGGAAGAAAACTATTTCAACCAATCAGATTTCAGCATTAGAACTATTTTATAGGTACGTTTCCTTTGTTTGTTTCCAACTCCAACTTTCCAACACAATATTTAAGAAATACTTTTTTATTGAATACATAGAATGTATATTAAAAATAGTTTAGTTTTATTTATTAAAATGTTTACTATGAAACTACGATTAAAAAAAAACCAACTGGCTGGAGATGCCGGGGATTGAACCCGGGGCCTCATACATGCAAAGCATGCGCTCTACCACTGAGCTACATCCCCATCCATAGGCGATACATTGAGCGTACTTATACATATACATACATTATTAACATCAGGTAAACACCGACCTATATAATTACTATCTACAAGTTATTTAGTGTCACGCAACGACCTTGCTTGAAGCTAACGAAAGCTAGCAGCATAGCGGTTGTAAAAGATTTATGTTAGCTAGTAATACATTGCGCTATCTATTCAATTGCTAGCTACCGCTTTCAATTTCGCTTGTCAAAGCTCTTCGGTGTTAAAGCGGTTCAACTCGCGCCTCCCACTAGCTAGCTAACCGGCTTCTTTTCGTCATTGTATAATGAAATGTCTTTGTTTTTTTCTTATATACATATTTCAAAATGTGTAAGGACTCAAGTTTGTATAATAATGTATCACCACTTGGACATGTTCTTGTTTATTAAGTTGAACTACCAAGATAGCAGCTAGACCAGTTAGTGAGTTAATGTGTTCGTGTTTTTTTTAATATACTTCCGTTTGTTTTTAGCTCTCAACCTAACAAAGATTTTCAGACTGACTTGGCTTTTTCTTGTAATTTTTGGCTCAATGGTTGAACTGGATATCGAAACCCTGAATCTACATAATGGATGATGTTATTTCACTCAGTTCTGGAAGTGAAGAAGACTCGGATATTGAGTTTATCAGTAGTTATAGAGATGACCGCTCCAGTGGTATTCCGTTTATCAGAGCTGAACTGCTGCCTGTTACACCTGTGAGTTTCAACATTACTGTTCTTTCTACACAAACTGGACACTTTATTTCAGTTTTAAACCACAGTATTCGGTAGTAGCTTAAGTCTTTGTTTGTATTTAAAACAAGAAAACAAACAAAAAACAAACATCAGTTACTATATTAGCCTCCTGCTTACTTGCTTAAACACGTGCTATCTTTTCCCTTTTTTTTAATCCTCGCGCTGTTTGTATTCTGTTACTTATCATTATCGAAAAATAATTAATCACTGTGTAAATAATGTTTCAAGAAGGTCCTAACACCCATAATTTAGGATGTTTATCACAAAACATTAATTTAATTTCATAATATTATGCATCGAACAAACTTACACCGCAGGCTACTGATTTTATTATTTTAACAACAATAATAACAGTAGACAGGTGACATACTGTCCCTTCATCATCTGCCCATTTTTCTAATTGCCTCATTTTCAAAGTTGCCCTCTTCATAAACGTACCCCCTTTATTTACTGCCCCTTTACAATCTGGCCTGTTTTGTTTTGTTTTGTATTGTTTTACATACTTCCCCCCTTTACTACTTGGCCCTTTCACATACTGACCCGTTACATACAGCTGTCTTAACTTACTGACCCCTTGTGGACATGCATCGTTTTGGGCAATGAGATTTTCAAAATTTTATGCAAATACTGTATGATGTTATAAAGTAACATACCAATTCTATAACGCATGCGGTCAGATGTTTCTTTATTTCCCCACGCAACGCTTTGGTTTAGTTCCTAAGTGCAGTTCATTCACAATGTACTGTTTGATGTGCAAAAGTTGTATAAAAAAAACTGTGGTTTCATCGTAAATTGTTATATACCAATTTCAATAAGTGTGAACATTGACATTCTGGTGTAAAATAAAGCTTTGAGGCAAGTAGTGATTGATCAGATTATGTATTATAAATCGTATATAATATATTTTTGTGTTCCTGTTTATCTCAGGTTCTTATCGATATTACAGAGCACCCCTTTTCATCAAATGGTCCAAGAAATTCACAGACACCAAGGAAACTGCCATGTTCCACTATCGGAATCATCGATCTAAATAATGAGCCCGAATCACATGCCAGCTTTCCATCCAAATTGGGTGGGAAACTTCACCAGCCTGAGTACACCGTGAATCTCGAGAAAGACGTGATTTGTTTGGACTCTGGTGATGGGAATGATAGTCAGTCTCCTGTTCCTTTGTCACATGATCAAGAAAACTCTTACACAAACGGTGTTCAATCGTGTTTACAAGCCTACAACACGCAAAGGTCAGTAAATGTTTCTCCCACTTCAAGCCCGAGAGATATTTCACTCTGCCTTGAGCCTTCACATGGATTCTTGGAGTTTTTCGAAACACAGAACACTAATGTCATACAGCAAACTTTGGCCTCACCACCTGCTGAAAAGGACCATGACCACGACGAAAGCTTGGACTCCTCACACAGCTGGCTGGACAAAGCGATCTCGCCTTTTAGCCTCAACAGTGCATACTACTGCCCGAGTGAAATCGACGCAGCTGTGTTTTCTGACGAATCTATTTTCATTGACAATGACCAGGACCAGAACTACACCTCACACAGCCTCCATAAAACCGATTTGCCATTTGAGTTTCATGAAAGTATGACAGCACAAGAAAAAAACCCCAGACAAACATTATTACCTAATCCACAGACTCAAATCACCCCTCAGACGCTTCCTACCCCAGACCGAGCTCCCCTGCCCACCAGTCCTACATCTACAGAACTCCTTGCTGGCGATTCTCCAGAAACAGGATCTGATCTGGACATGGAGAGTCCACCCATCAGTCCTGTAAAGTCCTCTTACACTGTCAGTCCACCGACACACCTGGTGTTAGGGATTAAAGACTCCGCTTCAGTGTTACATGAGAGCGGCACGGATGTCGACGCTGACGCCGCAGATCTCTCTGAACACCGTACGGATGACGGGCAGCAGATTTCTCTGGTGCAGTTCAAAAAGCTGAAATATTTATTAGGGGCACGAGATCAGGATATGGTAAACATCTTCTTTACTTATTTATTAAAAAAAAGTTTTATTCTAATTAGCAGGACACACATGCAGTAGATCCTCTTGCCTGTAGTGTAATGAACCATTAGGTGGAGTTACACCTGATCTGGCTACTCCTACGTGGACTGGTTTTGTAGGTTAGAGTTAATCTAAAGTTAGACTTTTGTGGGTTAAGGTATCTCGGGTAATAATCCAGTATTTAATGAACAGCTTAAGGTTAAAATATTATCTAGCTTTTCCAAAAAGTAATACTGACAAACATTATATTGTCAAAAATTGCATCCCTGAAATTAACACTTATATGTGGTTCTTTCTGCAAACGGTTTCTGCACACGCTTGTCTTGCACTACAGGTTTGTGGACACCTAACCATCAGAACTAGAAGTGGTTCTTCCCCAAACTCTTGCCACATGCAAGTTTGAAGCACACACTTCTATAGAATGTCTTTGCATGCTGCAGCAATACAGTTTCACTTCACCGGAACTAAAAGGCCTAAACAGTGTTCCAGCATAATATATGTTCCAGGATATTTCAATTTTTTTTAAAGATTTAAGCCCCTGTCTCCCTCTATATCCATGTCAGAGCTTATTCCTGTTTTACTGTCGAAATAGACATCTGATCCACGTCTTCTTCCTAACAGCTCACTGCTGATGAGGACAACAAAGATTTCGGTATGGCCGAGCCTCTGTGCAGGCAGAGCCTGAGTCTAGTCTACAGCACCATAGAAGAGAACTACACCGAAGGCACTCTGCAGCTCCTCTCTGACTTAATCCAGCCTTGTTATTACCCTCCCGCTGATATTACGGCACACCTCCTGAATGGAATCCTGCTGGAACAGCAGTGCACGCCGGTGCTGGCACTGGAAGCCTACAACCTGCTGATGAGGACGCAGAAGTGAGTCGCAACCTCATGGTGATCCTCATTATAATGTTATAGATGCAAATATATATATCAGGCTAAAAATGATCAGCCAATATGGTAATATGGCCATTTGAGTTTATATGATAGACGTGATGGCCAACTCATTGCTGTTACAGCTTTCTGTGAAGCGGACCAAATATTTTTTATTGCATTGTATAGTATTAGCATTTTCTGGGGCATTTTAAAGACTACATTAAATTTGCTGATGAAACATGCAACAGATCATTAGATAATTATTGCTTGAAAGTAGTCATGGGCCATTAAATTAAGAAAACTTCTCATCCAGATACCATCCTGCAGACAAATTGACGATCCCATGGGACTGGGACTTGTTATCATGTGTCATGGCTGAACAGGTGGGTAAGACACAAACGCTACCGTGTAACAGCTTTGTCGTCACTTTCTCCCTGCGCTTCTTACGCTCCGGACGTTGTCGTGTGTCTGTAAGGACGAGGCGAAGAGGCTGCGCAGTGAAGTGCTCTGTCTGCTGCTTCAGTACGTGCTCCAGGTTTTGGAGGACGACTTCCAGTTCAAGCTCCCGATGCTGCGGCTTCACCTCACGATCGCTAATGAAATGCTTTCGTGTGATCATAGGTTCAGACAGGTCAGGTGAGTGATATGAGCACGGTCCCAGTGTGCTTTAGACCAGTACAGTGTGTTGTAAATACATTCATTACATTAGATTTTTTTTTCTTTAGGGAACTCATGACCTGGCTATTAGATGTAGCTCAACAGTCATTCTGTACTTTCGAGGATGAAGAAATGCAAAAAAGCAAGCGGAACTGTTGTCTCAAGTAAGTTTACGTGAAACTACACGTGTCATAAATGTATTATGCATGTGGTAAATCATCAGGTCATTACAATAAAGATCGGATTTATTTCTTATGTCATGTCACTCGGGAACCCAAACCTTCCCAGACTCAATCTTCTGCCCCTTAAGGAAGCTGAAAAAAACATATGAGGTGCTCGCAAAGGATATTTCTACATTATTTTGTTGGGTATTAGGAAAACTAGAGAAACCTGAGGAAAACCCTCTCCATGAACCTGGCCCTGACTACAAAAAATATAGATCCATGCTTTGTCAAAGCAACAATTCTATATACTGTGTTTTTTTTTTTTTTAAACCTTTCCTGTCCGGGGAATAGAATGATCAGATTGGAAAGTGCTTTCAGATTGTGACACAAATGCTGTCCTCAAAAGCACCACAGGTTTAAGTGAAGAGCGTATGATAATGACATTAAAAGATTAAATATTATCAGCACAGCTAGCTCTGATTATATATTTTATTTTGTATGCAGGATGCTGCTAATTCTGCAGAGGATGCTGTTATTGGCCATGGAGGTGGATCTCAGACCAACCTGCAGCTCCAGTAAGCTCTCTCATGAGCTGTGTAACAGCCTCAACAGCATGGCACCGTGCAGAAGGCTCAGGTATAAAGAAATGAGAAGGGCAAAGTAGAAAGTGTGAAACTTATTTATCAATCTTTAGGTACAGTAATTCATACCACACTGAAACGTTCTAACAGAGTTCGGTTTTGGAAATGTTGTTCGTGGGTTAACGAATGCCAGGCAGGTGATTTGCTTTGTTGACAGCAAAAACTCCATGAAGGTAAAGCTGAAATAGTTGAAGTGATGCATAAAGTGCAGAAATGAAAAGAAAAAAGGCATTCTCAGAAGTAGAAGCAAAAGTAATTTTAAATCATTTCAGCATTATTATTTTTTTTTACAACACAACAACACCATGAACCCCATATCATCAGTGTTACATCATGGAAATTCTTTCTAGTGGTTTCATTTGATCACTGGGTTTCTGGGCCCTTGATATGTCTTGAGGATCATGTATTACTGAAGGTTCAGTGCACTAGTTATTGTATTTCCATTACTGATTCATTACAAATGATGTGTGTAATAAATCTGTGTTTCAAACCTATTGATGTCATCCTACCCTTCTTTCATCTTTTCCTGCACGTTTGCTAGATTTTTGTTGTTAAGCACCCTGCAGAGCAACCTGCTGAGGTGTAAGATGGTGGAGCTGCTGCTGGATCAGTCCTGCTCTCAGAAGCGAATGTTGCCCATGTCCTTCAAACTGCTGCTACACTTCCTGCACACGTCCACGCTGGCACCAGATCCGTCGGTGAGAGCGCAGCACAGCACTTTACGCTCACTCAATTAATCATCATCTTAATCAGACACATGATTTAGTTCATCAGCTTTCATTTTAAAATTGATTGAAAAAAAAAAGGAAAATTTCATTCTTGCCATGAAATTTATTTTTCGGAGACATTTCTGTAAGTCTGCTTTCACACTTTCACCAGAACACATTTAAAACGTGACCTTGTTGCCATCTTCTTCTGTTGCCAACTTCTATTAAAAAAACAGTAAAGTTAAAGGTCTCTAAAGGTCTCGTTTGTGGTGCGTGTTTTTTTTCCTTTCAGGACGGCATGGAGAGATGGAGAAGATGGGACGAGCTCCTACAGCTTGTGTGGATGCTCATGCTCAGCTATCAAGAAGTAATAACGGGTACAAAACTAAACTCTTCCCTCTTCTTGTACATTCAGCATCTCTTTCGGGAGGAGGAAATAGAGAACGAGAACAGACCACAAAAGATTATTTAATGTTAATCTTACCTTTCTGTCTGTCAGGTCATCTTCGCTACTCCGTTACAGAGCGCTTCAAGCTGACCCGCACTCCCATGTGGACCCAGAACGACCAGGTGACCCGAGCTGCAGTCCAAGAAGCAGCCGAGGCATTCCTATCCCGTGCCGTGGAGGACCTCGGCCACGATCTTCCCTCCCAAATCCAAGAGTCATTATCCCAGCTGCAAGAACATTTACTGAGTATCTCTCTGCAATCATGAAGCAAAAATCGTGTACATACCATAAAGATTATTTTTGTAGAAAATGTTTTATTATAATTTTTAACAGTGTCTATATTAAGTATTCCTTTGAGAGTGCTTGTTGTCTATTTAAAATGCCCAATTGACTGAAATGAGGAGATTTTGTGCAGATTTTGTACAGTGACAAGAAGAAGTGATTTTGTTGTAAAAACAAATGTTTTTACATTTCCAGAATTTGGCAGACTCCTTTATCCAGGGCAATTTACATTAATCTCATTTTATACAACTGAACAATTGAGGGTTAAGGGCCTTGCTCAGGGGCCCAGCAGGTGACCTGGGATTTAAACTCACAACCTTCCGATCTAAGCTACCACATCCCTAATGAGTTAATATATAATGTTAAGTTGAGTTTTGTGTATTCCTGCCTTATGCCCGGAATTCCTGGGATAGACTCTGGATAGACAAAAGGGTTTTGATTCTTGTGTGAAAATAAAAAGCACTGATGCCTCACAGCTCACAGTACCTGGTTTAATTCTGAGCTCAGGTTACTGTCATACAGCTTTCGACGAGGTTCCTCACATTCCTTTCCACCTCCAAAAATATAGTTTTGATGAAATACCCCTGGGTGTGAATGAATATGTGCATACTGTCCTGGCATCCCACTCAAAAAGTATTCCCACCTCACACCCAGTGTTTCTGAGACAGAATCTGGATCCTCTGCAAACCCTAACCAAGATTACAAGCTTACTGCTGATGAAAATGTGCTGTGCTTTTAATATCGCAATAGTCTGATTATAATTATTTCATGTTCATGCACCTTAGCTCCAGGGTCTCCATTTAGAGTGTGCAGAGTTTCACTTGTTTCACCCTGAGCTACCTGACAGAGTCTAGCTAGTTTTCCCTTTTGAGTTTCCTTAGAGTTCTCTGGATTCCTTAAAATTCCCGAAAACATGGTGGTTTCTAATGTGTGTTTGCACATACACACAGCATGCAAGTGTGAATAAAAGTGTGTGCATTGTGTTCTGTGATAAACTTATGCCCCTTTCCCAGGAGAATCCAGGAAAAGTACCTCCCTTGTAAAATATCCTGTGCTCCAGTTACATCCCTGTGTTCTTGTAGGTTTCCTCAGCTTAGTTGCCCCTTGAGATGTCTTGTGTTTGAACTGGTGTCCCGTTCAGGGTGTGTCCTCTGTCTTACACCTAGTGTTTCCAGGATGGCTGTCGCTGAATAAAATACATGAATCTGAGGATGAAGATGTAACTCTGATCAGTAAATATAACCGCTGTGCTGAGCTCATAAGGAGGACAAAAAAAAGTTTAGGAACTCCTGTTATAGCCAGGGTTGATCTCCTAGTATATGTGCTTGAACTGAAAGGATTTATGCGTTTAAAAACAATCAGTTCACATAGTTATAAATGTGCAGCAGCTCCAGCAGGATGATGATGAGAAGAAGGAGGAGGATAATAGTGATGATGATGATGATGATGATGATGCACCTGGGTGAATTGGGCTCAATTAAAGCGAGCTTCCTCTCCTTCAGTGCCATGTAGGCAGGAATAACAGCACCCACACGCCACCATGCTGCTCTGCTTACTGTATCCTTAATCCAGCAGCGGAAAAACCGAGTTCAACCTGAGCCCAAATCCGGACACAGAGCTCACTCACTGCAGGAGCTTGGTATGCTTTTAAAGGTAAATACCAAACACGGTGTATATTTATGTTTTAATAACACGGCTTAGATGTGATCTGCTTATTCTTTAGCTACCTACCTACCTATCTAGCTAGCTCTTTGTGTCCATTACCAAAGAAAAATAAAACAATAAAACAATTCCACACGCATATAACTCAGATTGTTTTTTCAATAAAAACAATTAGCCAGCGAAGTAATTCAGTGTTATTTGTTTATGATTTTGAGTCTGGTTCCAGAAATCGCTAGCTATGCTAGCTGGCTAATCTACGCGACGATGTCATTAAATCGCAGCTAGCAAATTTGCAAGACCTTCCGTATATTTCCTCTAGAAATGTAAGAAACGACAATATTCAGTGCATTTGGTCGTTTATTTGACATCATTAGTTGAAGCTGAAACGTGTTTCCGCGTTTCTTCGTATTTCTCCGAATTGTTTTTGTAGCATTAGCACTAGCGTCAACTCCACAAGATGCTAGCATCGTCCTCAGACGCAGCGCTAGCATGTTAAAGATTAGCTAAATTACGTAACAGATTTTTGAGAGAAAATTGTCAAATAGGTGTTTTTAATTTACGGTTCACTTTCTTATTTGTAGAAGCTGTTTTTTTTAATGTAAGCCATGAATAATAAATAAATTAAGATTAGATAAATAAATAACTAGCTTAACGAATTAAACAGCTGTCGGAGTTGAGACACCAGAGATTAGGACTATTTCTTAAAAATTATTGGTTTATAAGATTTTAAACATGTCTGTGTTTTATAACGAAACACGTAGCTACATATCCTATTTAAGGTGTATATAACTAGTTTTTCTAATAATAATATAGTTAATTATCTAGGGTTAAAGTTGAACAAAATATTTGGTATTTGTAGAATTTACAATAGTTATTTTTGCTAGAATTATTCAATATTTTCTGAAGTTTTAGTCCTAAAGCAAACTCGTTTATTTATTGTCCACCCAGAGACAGTCAAGATCAGTCATACAAAAAATACTGATATGAAACTGAACATCATTCTCACTAATTTATAAAAACAACTGTAGTAAAAGAATTACAATGCATAACAAAAAGTGCATCATTTTAAAACTTCAAGATAAACTCAATGAGGCATTGAACAAACAAGTTTAGAATTTAGTTAAGTAGTGAAGGAAAGTAATCAAGAACAAGGAACTGTTACCATCCCAGAGTTGATTTTCCAATAACGTCATGACATGAAGTGCTTTATTCCTTTCATACCCCAGCAATTGCAAATAATTCCTATATGTGATTACTGTTAGAGATCTGATATTTATCTTAGTGTGGACTGATTAATACAATGAACATCCCTTCCCTTTATGTCCTGATCAGTGTGATCAGTGTAGCAATGTACTCTGTGTTCTGTAGTGTAAATAAATGTTTTTGTGCTGCAGTGGTCCAGGAATGCCCAAGGAGAAATATGAGCCGCCGGATCCCCGGCGGATGTACACGATAATGACCAGCGAAGAGGCAGCAAGTGGGAAAAAATCTCACTGGGCAGAGCTTGAGATTAGTGGTGAGTATTAATGTATAGTACACATTTCTGAGTATCGACATCATCGTCAGACTTCCGTTTTTTTTGTTTTTTTTTTGGTCTTTAGTTATACACACTTGCACAACTGTAAATTATTCTTAAACCATTTAATTAGAAACTAGTTGTACAAGCATTAAAAAAAAAGTTTAATGTTAAAGGTAAGTTTTGATCATTTTCTTCTTTTACTTCGTGTCTCAGGTAAAGTGCGGAGTCTAAGCTCGGCCCTGTGGTCGCTCACTCACCTCACCGCTTTGCACCTCAGTGACAACTCGCTGTCACGGATCCCCCCCGACATTGCCAAGCTACACAACCTTGTGTACCTGGACCTGTCGTCCAATAAGATCAGGAGCCTGCCAGCTGAGCTCGGCAACATGGTGTCTCTCAGGTAAGCAAGCCGTGTTCTTATGCAAGTTCAGAGAACATACTGTTATGAACTGTTATGAATAGCCATATGTCTCCTGAAGAAAGAGAAATGTGTTTCACGGTAAAGAATAAAACATTTGAGGGGGACAGTGGGATTTTTTTTTGGAAACTAATCAACAGTAGTGTGGCCTGATATGATGCCACACTCACCACCCCAACACCTTGAAGAATATCATAGCATCACAGCAGTTTGACCTAAATATTATTTGTTTAGTACAAGAACAAAAAGCCTGGTGATTCGTCTGCTTATAGATGCATTTAACATCATGGAACATGAAAGAAAACTGCAGAAGGAAACTGATAAGCACCCCAAAAAAAATCTCAGCAGCAAGTGTGAGCTTTACCTCTGACATGTACCAAGCACTTACTCTGGAGAATCCTTCCATAAGTTAAACAAATGACTTGCTACAGAACGTCTAATACGTGACGTTCAAGTCCCTGTGCAAGTCGTTACTTTAGATAATGTAGTTGCAGCTGGAACTACTGATGGACAGTTTGATGAATGTATTTATTATTTTGTCCTAAAAGATGTTGGTTGTGCTTAAAGTTCTCTGAAGTGGGCTGTTTGTTTTAAAGTGTCCATGTCCCTGTGTCTTCCACAGGGAACTGCTTTTAAATAACAACCAGTTGCGGGTTCTACCTTTCGAATTGGGGAAACTGTTTCACTTACAAACACTGGGGTTAAAAGGTGAGTGGGTTTGTGGTCTATCCTGAAGCCTCCACTGTGATACTGATGATGATGATGATGAGACACGTTCTGCTTCCTGTTCCTCCTTTCCACAGGAAATCCACTTGCACAGGACCTCATGAGCCTCTACCAGGAACCAGATGGTACCCGCCGACTGCTGAACTACCTTTTGGACAATCTTGCTGGTGCTATCAAACGCAGTAGGTTTTATCAGAACGACTGTTTCTGCAATGTTTGTGTTGAGTTTTTTTGTTTTCTTTACTTGGTAAGAGCAGCTGAATTTGCATCCGTGATGAATTAAATCACTGTGTTCTCCACTAAAGATGTGGTGGCGTCTGAAAGGGAATAGATAGTTAGTGCTGCTTTTCCATTATTTTTGTGAAAAGTTAGCCATACCCCTCCGACCTCACAGGAGGAAACTGCTAGTTTAATGGGAGAAAAAAGATTTTCAGAAAATTTTCTTTACCACTTCACCAGTTTCCAGCATCGTATCGATGAGAAAGCTGAGATAGGAGTTGAGGACCATAATGCAGTGTAGTTTGGTGTGAATTAGCTAAGTTGGTTAGCTACGAGACTATCACAGTATTAGCATGAAAGTTTAAGCTTTGGAAGGTTACCTATTTGAGGAGGTGAGAGAGCTGGACTGGCTTAAACGTTTTTTTAAGGGTTCCTACTGCACAGGTATTTCAGCAGGTTGTTCAACGGCATTGTGGGAAATGTCCAGAACTGTGACTTGGAAATAAAAAAATAATAATAATATGCAAGTTGTTTAGAATACATGTTAGAAAATGCATCTAAATGACACAAAGATCACATTACGACATCATCTTATTTAATTTTATTTTTCCCCTCTCAGTCCCAACTGAGCAACCGCCATCCAGGTCGTGGATCGTACTGCAGGAGCCAGAGAGAGTCAGGCCTGCAGGTACTCAATTCTCCATGTTTAGTTTACGCTGCTTGCTGATTTGCATGCTCAGTGCCAGCGGTTAAGCATTAACTGAACAGGTGGTTGGCAGACTGGGGAAAAAGAAAAGGTCTATTGTTTATGCCGCTCTTTCTTTTTGCACACAGCCGTGTTCTCTGTAATGTGCTACAACGTACTGTGTGACAAGTACGCAACACGCCAACTGTATGGCTACTGCCCTCCTTGGGCTCTCAACTGGGAGTACAGGAAGAAGGCCATCATGCAGGAAATACTCAGCTGTAATGCTGACATCATCAGCCTACAGGTACCAAAAAAAAGAAGCTGTAGATGATTTAAAGTTTGTTTCATACAGTTATACAGGGGCAGTTATGTGGCATTGCGCACGAGTTGTATCAGGAGTGTGTCATTCTGCTTAGACCACAGCTATTACAATTACAACAGTTACAAGTTTAATTTATTACTAATCACACCTCATGCCGTAGAACGGTTTAAAGTTAGATCGTCCGAGAGACAAGCTAGTTCCTCTTCACACCCACGTTATAGCTGTGATCACACACACACACGCGCACACACACAAACACAGTGACAAAACGGAAAGCATAATTCAGACTGACATCACTTATAACCAAGAGTCCCTCCATAAATGTTAAACTGTCTTCTGACACAATCATTCATCACATCACCCGTTAAACACAATGGTTTAAATCTGTTTATTATTAGACTGTGTGTGTGTGTGTGTGTGAGAGAGAGAGAGAGAGAGAGAGAGAGAGAGAGAGAGAGACCTGTTGCTATAGTAACAGTGCTGTTATATGAAACTAATGCATGCCTTCTGGTCATTCAGAGTCAAGCGTCTAGCAGAGTTGTGGTATAAATGAATCAACACCTTTTGACAGATCGATGGGGCATTTAGTATAGTGTTAAAATGTTCTCTAAAATGATGGTACTAGTTAGACTTCCAGTTAGTGTAAGGTGCACATGTTGGGATTTTCAAATCCATTGTATTATTCCTTTCAGGAAGTGGAGACAGAACAGTATTATAACTACTTCCTGGTGGAACTGAAAGCGCAGGGCTACGACGGATTCTTCAGTCCAAAGTCTCGAGCCAGAACCATGTCCGAGTCAGACAGGAAACACGTGGACGGATGTGCAATATTCTACAAGACCGAGAAGTGGGTACAGCTGATTTCACACCTATAAAACGAGCTTGTTTATACGAGTTCAGCGATCTTCCTGATTATTAATGCATGGATGAGCTGAATTCTGAATTCTATTTATTATTGAGCTCTTATAGTTTATAGTTAAACACAAATCTTAGGTTTGACTGGTAAGTAAAATAGGTTTAATTCTCAATCCTTAATAACCCAAAAAAGGTTCAGAAATATATCTCATTAATGTGCGGTTCAGCATGAAGTCTCGAAAACTGTCTTCATCTTCTATGTCTGTCTGTTTTGCGTTCTAACCTTGTGTGGAAGGCCTTGTGGTGTTCTGAAGGTTTATTTATATGCCGCTTGTGTGTTTTGTACAGGTTCAGTGTGGTGCAGAAGCACACAGTGGAGTTTAACCAGCTTGCCATGGCTAACTCGGAGGGCTCTGAGGCCATGTTGAATCGCGTCATGACGAAGGACAACATCGGCGTGGCGGTGCTGCTGGAGATACGCAGGGAAATGATGGAGATGACATGTGAGTCTCTGTAAATTAAAAACATCCCACTTTTCTAATTTTTATCTAGTTTGTTCACTTTGTGTTTTTTTTTTTTTTCTTTCCCCATGTGCGCAGCGGGCAAATCTCTTCTTGGCCTGGAGAAACAGCTCCTCCTAGTGGCCAACGCCCACATGCACTGGGACCCGGAGTACTCTGACGTGAAGCTGGTACAGACCATGATGTTTCTGTCTGAGGTGAAGAACATTGTGGACAAAGCCTCACGCAGCCTCAAGCTCTCCTCCATATCTGGAGAAACCAACGCCATCCCTCTGGTGCTGTGTGCTGATCTCAACTCGCTGCCTGACTCGGGTTTGTCCTCACATTGAATTGAATGTCTCAGAAATGCTTGTGTTAATATAAAATATAGAGAGAGAAATATATAGAAAATGAATCCGTACCTTATAAGCAGTCAGAATTGTGATTTCAGCAGTACAGGTTGGAGTCAGGACAACCGAGTACAGTCACGTTAACAAGCTGATTTTGTCTAATGTTTATTTAAAATGGTTTGAAAATGGTGGGTTAGAATATTAGTGATTTTTGATTTTTTTTTTATTTTATTTATTATTTTTTTTTATTCATTTCCTGTATGCTATACTAGCTGAAATCTTTCTTCATTGGAGGATGCAGTCTGTCGTTTCTACATCAGAGTGATTGGGCGTTTTTTTATTTAAAGACGTGTGTGTGTGTGTGTGTGTGTGTGTGTGTGTGTGTGTGTGTTTTCCAGGTGTGGTGGAATTCCTGAGTACAGGCGGGGTCGACTGCACGCACAAAGACTTTAAAGAGCTGCGCTACAGTGACAGTCTGACCAACTTCAACTGCAACGGCAAGAACAGCTCGTCGAACGGCAGGATCACGCACGGCTTCAAGCTCAAGAGTGCCTATGAGAACGGGCTCATGCCTTACACCAACTACACCTTCGACTTTAAGGTCAGTGAGTTCGGGGTCTTGCATGTTGGCGTCTTTATAAACCGATTGATATGGAACAAAAACATGTTATAGGGTTAAGCAGGAATGCTTTCATGTTGCACTGGTTAGGTCACGCCTTAACTTGTTTATATGCAGATGTTTATTTTGTGTGCACTATCAGCGTTTTCAGGAGTGAACTGTTCACGTGCTCGGCATGTAGTTATCTGACCAGCCAAACATGTCGTAGCAGCAAAATGCATAAAATTTTGCAGCTTTAGCAGTTATATTGTGCTTTGTGCAGGAATTTATTGCCTTATTAAGCATGTGTTTTTCTTTTTCCTTTTTTTTTTTGCAATCTAATACCCCCCTCCTCTCTTCATAGGGTGTGATCGATTACATCTTCTGCTCTGAGCCTCAGCTGAATGTTTTGGGTGTCCTGGGACCTCTGGACCACGACTGGCTCCTGGAGAACAACATCAGCGGCTGCCCGCACCCCCACATCCCGTCAGATCACTTCTCCCTGTTTGCACAGCTGGAGCTACTCCTGCCCCAGCATCCCCCCATCAACGGGGTGCACCTGCCCACACGCAGGTAGTCAGACCCCGCCCCGAGACGCCACCGTCGGGGGGTTCGGGGGGCGGCACTGCACACTCCCACCTCTGACACGTTCTTCTGGCAACTTACTGAAAACGACCGAACCTCGAAACTACGCCATTCTTTTTGTGCTTCTTCTTTTTTTTTTTCTATTAATTTAATTCTTAAAAAGTTTCACGAATGTCTATACTTTCCCTTCCTTGTTTACTCGATGGAGCCAAATTTGCTTCTAAACTCTAAAAGAGGCTCGGTTTCCTCTTTCTCAGTCTCTCGTTAAGCTTTGTTTTATCGTCGTTTTGTAGTCGTCTGCATGGATTTCTGTTCAATCACAACTTTACCACAGCGCCTCAGTATCGTCGTTCTCATCCCAAAAAAAAAAAAAAAGGCGTAAGTAGTTTGTAGGTTGTATGTGGTCTTGTATCAGGATGCAGTATCTGTAGTTTAGCTCGCACACGTCAGGTTTGTGATCAGCACGCGTGTCACACGCACTCACCGGAAAGTCTGGGCTGAAGGAAATGGAGGTCATAATGCCAATGGCAGTCAGATGTTTAATAATCTAAAGCCAGCAATGATTCCTGAATCCTCACCCAAGTGCATTAAACCTCCTCGTTCCTTTCTACGCCCTGAACGGATTTAAAAAAAAAAAAAAACTCGAAATATCTGACAAGCAATAGCTCACATCCGGTTCTGCTTTTTTGTATGTACACGTGTGCTCAGATTTTAGCTTTCGTTCTTATGCGTGTCTTTTTAGAGCAGCTTTGGAAAGCGTACGTGTTGCTTATATGGGTGCCAGTCTTTTTTAACGTCTCACGGGACGCTGGGGGTGACTCGAGCTCTTCACGCTCTCACGCGTTCACTCCTAAAAACGGTGCAATATTCTCAACAGCGTAATCCTTTTAAAGCTAAAGCCGTGGCAAACGTTTTTATACAAGCTTAAATACAACCAATCCTCCAGTGCACTTATTCCGAAAGGGTTACTAACACACAGCGGTCGATCGATTGGCTTCATTAAATTCTGTTTGACACAAACAATTCAAATGCATTGGCTTGATCACTGGTTGCCCATTAAATTTATTTGTTTATATGGTATTTTTAACTTTTTTTTGTTTGTTTGTTTGTTTTTTGCGACTGAGCTATGCACCTGGAAATGTTTAGCTTCATTGGATGTGAGGTCACTGTGGACGCTCCCACGCGGCAGAGGAGAGCGGCACGTGGGTGCCGGGGGAAAATTTCAGCGGGTCTGTATTCAACCAGCATCCGTTCACTGTGTTTTGTGGAAAAGTGGAGAACATTCCGCATTTTTTCCCACAAACCGCTCATGACTTCTCGAGGTGTGTAGCACTGTCTTTTGCGGCCAGTAGTTTTACGCCCAGTCGTTAATAATCCTCGTGGGCTTCTTTAAACCCCTCCCTTTTTCCAAAATACTTTAAACTCAAATACATGTATCTATACACATTTAATCTTTTATCTTTACTTTATTCTATATGAGCCACACAGATTTTTCTTTTTTTTTTTTTGTACTATAGATAAATTATGGTTTGGATTTTTTTTTATAGTGTCTAAGTGTGACTGCATTTTTAATGACAGAAATCAAATTTACCAGCTTGTTTTTAAAAAAAAAAAGAAAGAAAAAAATAGGTTGAAGAGGTTGTTCCCAGGCGTCGCTGCCACACACTCTTGCACTCAGTAACGTTTTGTTTTTCTCGCTTCCTTCTTGTTCAGTTCAACTCTGATCCCCTCGATCGAGTCGTTTCCGTGTCGTAGAGGTCTGCATCGTGCCTCGGCGTGTGTCCTTATCTTGCACTACCAGTGAACACCTGTACAACCTCTCATCCTTTATTAGTTTGTCTTTATTTTTTTCCCTCTGTTCTCCCTTATAACACTTTTTTTTTTCCCCTGAACTACTGTACTACGCAAAAGAATCAGGTCTGTAATATTACGAAAAAAAGTTATTTTTGTAGCTGAAGCATCTGTGGTAGGGCTCTCTATCTTTCCTAGCTTTGAAAAACGTCACTCATCGGTTGACGTTTTGTTCCTTGCATGTTCCGTAAGGTCTCTCCTTCCTTTTTTTCTGTATAATCTGATCTGACTTTATAATCCCTTTCTGAAATTCTGTTGGTGTCTTGTGTAGTGCCACGTGGTGCGTCCTTCTTCTATGAAGCCTTTTAGCTTAGATTCCCCCCTTTGACTTCCTTTTGTTGAAGTGGACAGGGACAGGGGGCTCGTTTTTCGTTTCGTAATTTCTTTTCTTCTTTTTTTTTTTCCTCTGTCGACATATTCACAGCTTTAGGACCAAACAACTCCAAACTCCAGTCTGTAAATCTTCTGCGGTCGGTTTATCTGCATCAAGATTCCTTGTGCTTTTAGAAAGTAGACGAAAGGCATCAGTTGGCACTCGACACGAGACGAACTGATGAATTCAGTCACATTTTTAGCTCCAAGCCGTCTGTTTCCACCATGAAATTGTAAACCATTTTTAGCAGTAAAGATCCACCAATTCTCCAATTCTGAACAACTTTGCACCACATTGTTTTTATGTATTGTAAATGACACCTTTATCCCTGTTAATGACCTTGACTTGCTGAAGGTATTGTAGATTTCAGTAGCTTTTTGTAAAGTGTGAATAAAATGTGTATTGCCTATTTTCTTTCTACAAAAGTGTGTGTGGTGTGTGTGCGCGTGCGTGCGTGCGTGAGAGACTGGGCCGTTCAGTGAGTCAGATTATTTGACTCAGATCACCGAGAAGAGTCGACTCTTCCAACTCGCCAACAGAATAAATATTCTGACCAGTGATTTATTCTTTGCCTGACTAATGGCGCGAATTGTTTAATGATATCTTATTCTAGCTTTGGAGTCACACGATAACTTTACATTTTAGTTTATAACATTATTTTCTTGATTGTTATATCGGCAAAAAAAAAAGGTTTTGCACCAAACACGCCTCGGCTAATAAAACTAATGAAAATTTTGTAGTCAAGAATAATGAGAGCATTGATCTAGTTGTTAAAGAAAAACGATGTGCAGTATGGGTTAGTTATCAGGCTAGTTAGCCAACATTAGCTACGTAGAAAGCTAACATAAACTAGCATCGCCAATTTTGCAGCCTTGTGTTTGTACTTGTCTGAACTACAGCACACGGTAAGATTTAAGCGCTAATTATTCACCTACTACTCAGTTTGTTTTCCATTATTGATTTCAGAATATGATTAAAATGATATACAAAAAAAACCCTTTTCATGCCACAATACTCCCTAGGTTGCAATTACAACCCCACAACTTTTACAAACACACTTTAGGCACAGTAACGTCGGAAGAAATAGAAAAGAAAGCTCGTTTGCAGCTTCAGATAAAAGCATTTACTTTTACAGTAATTATATTCATGCTATACAGTTGATTGTGTTATTACACTATACGATGTACTGTGAATGTTTTCGCACAGTATAAAATCTGTTGTGATCAGATCAGTGAAGCTCTGCATTGATATAAGTTTGCGGTTCAATTTTGTTATATGTTAATAATACATAAAATCAGTAACCATAAATTTTCCACATAGAGGAAAATTTCAGCTCAATCTCTTGTTTAATCATTTTTGAAAGCTTGGTCTTTCTTCAAAACCACACAGCTATGTAGGATAAGTAAAAAAGGTCTGTTTTGAAATTGATGAAAAACAATGTTGAGATAACATTCTTGATATCAAGGTAAACTCATTATGCATATATAACAAAAACGTTTCTTTATCTGTCATTTTAAACGAATCTAAGTCAGATGATGGCGATAGATTTAGAGACACGCAGATGCAGTACATGTCGCGCTCTACATCTCCACCAGATGGCGCTCTGCGTCCATAAAAAAAAAAAAAAAATCTCTTAATAAAACTCAAAACCGAAACAGCACCATGAACAAGGACTAATAATTGAAGGCAGATTTATATGTAGCTTCGATGAGTGAATTACACATTCATAAGTTATTCATAAAACATTTACAAATATTACATTTTTCACTGGAATAATTACGGTGCAGGATTATTGATAAGGTAAAGAGATATTCGAGGACATATTACAGCAATTATAATGACGTGAAGCAACAGTCGTGCTTTAAACCGTTTCGTTTTTTATAAACAAAAAGCTATGCGCGATCATAAATGAAATGAATCACACGTGAAGGAAATGACACGACTTCCACACGAATAGAGTTTTAAAGTGTCATCATGAATAAAGAATAACACACACGGGGTTAATTTGTTCCAGGAAAATAATCATTGATATGATTATGGAGCTCTCTCTCTCTCTCTCTCTCTCTCTCTCTCTCTCTCTCTCGCTCTGAAGATGATTATTTTCCAATAACAGAATGCTAGGAAGTGTTTTTATCCTTCTTACACCCAAGCAGCTGCGACTGTTGGGCCCCTGAACAAGGCCCTTAACTCTGAATTGTATAAAATGTCAGATAAAATGTCATTCGCTTTCAGTAAGGGCGTCTTGACAAATGATGTAACTGTGATTAGATTTTACTTAAGTACTGAAACAGGTGACGAACTTTGGGGAAAAAAAAGGTAAATTGGAATTTCATCCTTTAAAAAAGCGTCATCTTTAATTTAATCACGGAAAACTTTTCCAACACAGGTGTAAAGCAGGCGAGAACCATAAATATGGCCGTGGAGAAATCCGAGTCAGTGTGGATTTATTGGGAATTTCTTTGAACTGCATGCAGTTCTGTGAAGTCCGGATGTTTCTTTGAAAACATGAGCTGGTTAAAGCTATTCATCAGTGTACTCTTTTTTTAATGACATTTATCAATTTTGTTTTATTTAAGTCTATCTGTGGTAGCTTTCACCACATTTTCTCACCTCCTCAAAGTTTTTTGAATGGCTTTTTTGAATATTTGGATCTTGAGGCACTGACGTGGCAGCGAGACGTCTGAGTAAGTGTTAGCAGATGTATTCCCCCCTTTGCCTCTCTCTCTTTCTCTCTCTCTCTCTCTTCGCATGCTCCCTCCCTCCCCAATTACGACTGCTTTTATTGTTGCATCTGACCGCAGTTCATGCCGGCACCGTTGGAAAACATGACCTAGTCTCCTCACACATGATTTACAGCAGCTTTGGCCCTCTGATGGGAATCAGGCCAAAGCAGAGGGAAGCCACAGCTCCCGCTTCTTTAGTAGAAACAAACACAGGAGCCGGCGGAGAGAGGTTCGCTTCATTCATCATGGTGATTGTTTCTTTGCTCATAACAAAAAAGTTTACATGACCTCGATTTACATCCTCAAACAAAATAAAGTCTGTGGCTGTGGATCGCTAGTGACAGCTTACCCACAGCAGCACTCACAACTTTCAGTTCTTTATGAACCGGTGCGCAATTAATAAACCAAATATAATGCAATTCAATCAATGAAATTAAATATAGAGCTTAATGTATTCAAGGCGTCATAATATTCAATTCAGTTCAATTCAATTTTATTTGTATAGCGCTTTTATTAATAGACATTTTCTCAAAGCCTTCTGAGGTGAGTGAGGTGAGGAAAAACTCCCTTAGATGGAAAAGGAAGAAACCTTGAGAGGAACCAGACTCAAAAGTGAACCTCATCCTCATTTAGGTGACACTGGATTATAATGATTATAATGATTATAAATCTACAGTCTGATCATTGTGTATTATTGAGGAGGTTGTTGTCTTCAAAGATGGAATGTCTTCTTAGAATGACCGAAAGCTTCACGAAGCTTAATAAAGACCTCCCAAAAACATCCATTCCACAATCTATGACCAAGAAACAAAACCCAATCACAAGATTCAACATTTTCTTGTTTTCATTCTCAAAAGATTCTCAAGTGAGTCCTGGGTTTTGATTAGACCATTCTAGCCCACGCTGCCTCTGGTCTCGATTCTTATCGACAAAGATCGTCTGAAGTTTGCTTTATCTAACTTTACTTCAACACCTTCTCAGATCTTGCTGATGAAAAGCATTGACAGAATCTGATGCTTCCACCACCATGCTTCAGGAATGGAATAATCTTCTCAGGATGTTGTGGAGTTTTGGGGTTTTCACCAAAAATAGGACTTTTCCAGCTCTCATGGTCTCATCAGAGCATTTTCATCGGACCTTTTTCCACATCTTCCACTGTTAAACATCCAACATTCCACCTGGAAAACTCGTAAGGCTCTAGCTGTGGTTGTCTGGTTGTCTGTTATTAAAATATATATATATGTAAACTATTATATTAATATTATTCACTATATTATTGTTATATATTATTATATAACACATCACCTGTCATCAGTTGTCATCACTTTACATTTTTCTTATTGTTCAAATCCATTTCAACCCACTCGTTATCAAAGTTACCTCAGTTGCTGTACTCTGTAGACAGAAACACTGGGTTAATATCTCATTACTGGAGATAAACTACACCTGTAACATCGTACAAAACCTCTCTGGGGCCAAATCAGGCTTTCATCAGTGCAGCTGTAAAAGTGAAAATGAAAAGGTCTTGTGTTTAATTATCAGCATCCAGAATGCCGGTGTTAGCATGTCAGCGCCTTGGTACCACGTCCCAGAGCCAACTGTACTTTCAGGGATTAACTGCCACAAAAGGGTGATCCAGGAGCACTCGTTCTCCACGGCAACCACGAGATTCATGAACGCCGAGGCCGCCTTAGCGACCATAAACAACAGTTGAGGCTTAAGGGGCTTCCAGTGGTATGACACAGGCGCTTAAGTGTCTCGTCTCCACGGTGAACATCCTCCTAATGACAGACGAGCACACGGGTCACCTTGTCGCTCCAGCTTCCTCACCGTCGCTCGACATTTCTCTTTTTTTTTCGCCAATCGACTTGTTAGCTCTTAGATCTTAGTATCTGCGTCTTTAAATAGATCTGCTTGCTAGCTTTTCTCACTTCTACTTTCTGACTGGAGTCAAAGAGTCGTTTCCACAAACACTTCCATGTTCTTGCTGACGTGCACAACTACATCACCTCACGTTTTATTTGTCCTACTTATTTAACCAGCGTTTGGGAAACCAAACTGAGGTAACAATATGAAATCATCCATGTAGACAGTTCCAGTTTATGAATGAATGTATATAAGTACAGTACACATTTTATATTATAAATAACCCATTACTCGAGCCTAGAGTTAATTCTGCTGCATTTACCTTTCATTCTAAAATTACATCCTTGCCAGTTTCATGAGCTGGTTTCCACGGTAACAGACAGAAACATCTATGAAGCTAACCCGAGGCAGCCGACAGAGACTTTTTTACACTTTCACTGATATGCAATATCAATAAAGCTTTAATAAAGGCAAAATATCATTCTATCTCATTACATTGCACATGAACATGGTCTTCAGTATTTGGTATTCAGTAAAGTTACGCTGTGGCTCTGGAGGATGGATGTGACATTGTGAGATTTGATTTTCATCTCGTATCATATCCATCCTCCATTTGATAAAAGCTACATGGAAAAATTGTCAGTATTTTTTTATAAGTCTTGCACGAATCCTGGCATGTCTTCGTCAGCATGGTACGTCTGGATATTTGCCCATTTTTCTTGGCAAAATTGATCAAACTCTGTCAGACTGGATGAAGATGCAACAGCTGCTCTGTGGCTTTGAGATATGAGCTTTGATTAGGGCGCTCTAGCTCATGCAGGCTTTTTGAATCGTTGCTCTGAAGGTTTGGTTGTATGCTTCAGGTCCCTGTCCTATAGGAAGGCGACCCGCTGCTCTCAGGGGGTAGTGGTACTGTATCTCAGTGGGAATCTGTAGGATTACTGGGGAGGTAGTAAAGTAGTGGAGTGGTTAAGGTGTTGTACTACTGATCAAAAGATTACAAGTCCACCAAGCTGCCAGCTCTGGGGCCGTGAGCAAGACCCTTAACCCCCAATTACTCAGTTGTAAAAATGAGATAAAGTTGCTCTGCAGAAGGGCATCTGCTAAATACCATAAACATAACACTACAGTGGTTAAGGAGTTGGACTACTTATCAGAAGCTGGTGAAGTTGACTCCCAGGCCCACCATGCTGCCGCCCCTGAGCAAGGCCCTTAGTCCTCAATTGCTCAGCTGTGTAAATAAGATAAAGGGAAGTTGCTCTGGTTAAGGGCGTTAGCTAAATGCTATAAATGTAAACATTGGTGTGTTGGTGAATTGCAGTGGTATAAGAAGAATTAAACACTGTTACAGGAAATGAGTCAACTTCAGGGTGGGAATAAGTCACTCAGTCACTCATCACTTTACTTTAGCCTAGTTTAACGTTAAAGTAAATCAACAGAATCTAAATGAACTGAAGCATGACACCTTTGTCCACAGACAGACCAGTCTGTATTTTTTCCAGTTTGTTACAATTAAATTCATCTTCAGTGTTGTTAAGATTTCAGCTCCTCACAGGACCTGTTGATGTTTTGCAAGGCCTTATGGGCGACAGATGTCATTGTTTTGGTCGCGCGGTGCTCATGTGACTGCGATCCAGCATGTCTACAGTCCGCCTTTACATACTAACTAAGACCAGCTTGTGGGAATCAGCTCCCGGACTATTCTAACCACAGTCTTATAGCAACAGTAAACACTACAAAAACAACTCAATCTGGTCAAACAGCTCAGTATATGAACTTCATTATGATACCAGCACAGCTACTGCCTCTAAATAACCAATTAGGATGCAAGGCAGGCCAGTGAGGATGGATGTAGTGAGCCTAGCACAGAAGTCTGAGAACTTCTTAATTTACATCTAGAACATAACCAGGCTCTTGTGATGGAGAGAAATTCTTTTAATAATAATAAAAAAACTATGCACACCATCTTCAAAACGTTAAATAAAAAAGGTCAACTTTAAATATCAAATTTGGATAAAGAGTGAACTGAAATGAATCAAATTAAAAAGAATCAACTTTAAAATGAAAGATTCAGCTTTTAAAAAAAAAAAATCTAAATCACTTTCAATTTAAAGAGTCAACTTTAAATCAGTCAGGTTCATATAAAGAGTCAATGTTAAATAAAGAGTCAAATTTAAATAAAAAAAGACTTTTAATAAAGAGTTAACTTTAAATGAAAAGTCAACTTTAAATTAAAATAGTCTGCTTTAAATCTGAAGATTCATTTCTTTTTCAAATAAAAAGCTATTAAAAAGGCCAAATTTGTATAAAAGACTTAAAGTCAGCTTTAAATAAAAGGGTGTACAAACTTTAAACACAATTAATCAAACAATGTGATTTACTGACTACACATTGGCTCAAATTTGCATAATTCAGCTTTAATCCCAACCTTGATTTATGTGAAATCCTGTGCTTTATGACTGTTCCTAGAATCGCTGTTTGCTTTTTGAAGCTCAGCAGAAACTTGACACTTTTTCCACGATGAAAATACAAACAAAAAATACAAAAGGTCTATTGCATAACGGCTGAAATCTTTGAACCGCATCCTCGTGTTTCTCTCAGAAGAACAGCCAAGCTCCAGCCTAAGGTCACGCAAATGTGAGCGACTCTGAATGCAAAAAAAAAGTGTTTTTAAGCATTTTCTGTGTGATCAGATCTAGACAAGAAAATGTCAGCACTGTTTCCCAGGTCAGGGAAACATCTTCACCTGTCATCATGACCTGAGAAAATCTAGCAACGTGTAACACCAAGAGAATTCATCCTTCAAGCTAAGGTTTCATTTGCTCTACAGTCCTTCAGATAGACTTTAAACTCACCGTGCTTAGGAAGGTTTAGAGCTACACTCTTAAAAAAGAAGTTCCTCAAGTTTCTTTATGGAACCCTGGAGGTTCTGGACATGGCTTCTATGTAGAAACCTTTAGAGAGCGATCAACCCTTCAAACGCATCTAATAACCTTAAAGAATGCGTAAAGGAAAATCGGGTGCCATTACTTTTGGAGTATGACCGGTTTATAAAGTTAAATATTTTAGAAATAATGGATTCAATTTGTGAAACAGTTCGACGTGAAATGATAGAAACACTTCAATAAGACATGAAGTGTCTTTGAACGATTCACTGTTCCATTTTTTCTGGCCCATAAATAAGCTCCTCCCACCTCCAAAACAGAGAGTATCAGCAGGAACCCCTTTTCTATAATAGGCAACTTAATCAAAAGACAAATATCGTTTAAACAATTGCTGTCTTAATTAAAATCCACTACATGGAGGACTTTACTAATAAGTATTAAATAAATAAATATTACCAACCGCTGCTTTTCAAGAATTCAATAAAGTGAACCATGATTTTTTAGTATTTGTTGGAAAAAAGATATTTATCAAGACTTTTATTCACAGTATCACCATGCAACAGAAAACGATTCTGACTGTTTTCTTCATTTTAAGATAGGGTTTGCATTTTTCTGGCCCAGAAATTTTCTGGCCCGAAGCAGAAATGCTCGGCTCCGCCCCTTCTCTTTATAAGGCGGCTCACTCAGTAGGTTTGACAGATGGAAAAGGGAAGGCGTGTCAACAGAAAATAGTCCCATGGAGGGATTTAAAAGTTACCAATTGCTACTTTAATATTTCTTTTTTTTGATTAATATTAATGTATGAATACTTCTTTTATTACATAATGTAAATATATGATGCAATAGATTTATGTATAATGAATATACAAAATAGAAATATACAGCTCACAGCTGGCACTCGAACCCGAATTTCTTTTTTTCCTCGTCTCACAGGACAGAGTGTCAAAAAAACCTTTAAAGCTCTACTCCAGGTTTAAACTATACATCTGATCACCGACTAAAATGAAGATCCTCGGTTAGGTGACAAGGATTTCTTACCTGCAGAATGCACACACACACAGACACACACACACACACACACACACACACACACGCGCACACACACAAAGCTTCTTCTACTGGTTTCTATGGAAACCCGAGGGAAAGGAGGAAGATTTCAAGGACAGGCGTGTTTGTAAACTGGAACATTGGGTCACTTCTGTGTACACGCACGGACACACAGTCAGAACAGAAAACTATCCATTTTAATCAAGGTCAAATTAAAAGTCATGCGATGTTGTATAAAGTAGAAGGTTTGAATTCTCACCGTACTGCAAAGATGATTGAAATCTTCTCATTGAAATCGAGCCAATAGGCAAAGATGACAACTTTTAAAGCAGAATAAAAGTCTTTTTGTTAAACTTTTACCTTATTTCGTAAAATTTTTACCTTGCCGGCCACTTTATTAGGACCGCCTGCACTTCGCTCTCAACTTCTTCTTCTACCGATCGTCTAGCAGCGGCTCGATTCGTAAACTTCTGCAGCTACAAGTCAAGAGTTTTACGATAGTTTGTTCACAACGAACACCAGAACGATTAAAAACTTGTACCATTTCTCTTGGTGTCAGAACAGGCCGGTGTTCAGAAAGATGTTCCACACAAAACAGTATTACATGAATGATTCGAAAAAGAAAATACATCCAGAGGGAAGGAGTTCTGTAGGATGAGAGAAGAATGGACAGACAGGAGAGAAAGGATGTAGTAACACGAATAACCGCTTTTAATAACCGTGATTAACAGACAATCAGCTCAGAAAGTGCAACAACAGGAGGAGACGACGTCAGATTTCACTCACTACAATATTTGTTTTCGTAATTATCTGTAAATTTGATTCACTAATCCGTATTTTGGTTTCCGAGCGGATTTCTGATTTGCTGTATTATTTTGTTCGTGTTTAAACCTGAAGGACAGATGACTCGCTTAAAGTCTGTTGACATCTGTACACCACGTGCAGTGTGTTTGAGCCGTGACCATGTGTTTGGCTGAATCATACAGACGTCAATTCAATAACAGCCTCAATCCAACAGAATGGCCCCAAAACACTTAATACGTCCAACTTTTCCAAACAGGCTGCAGACTGTCGCGTGCATAAAGACCTCTGTTCCGAGTGAAACTGACAAACACGTGAAGTGAAAAATCATCACATGCTCATGTTTTTGTGCTGTGGTGAAAAGTTTCAAAGTCTTTCAGTTGCTATGTTGAATTATTTTGCTGTTTTCCTCAATAATGAAAACGCTTTAAACGAATTTTGTCTGCTGTGGTTTTGTTTCTCTCATACAGGAGGCTCTTTCTTTGCTAAATAATGTTGTGCAGACAACGCTTAATAAATGTGTGTGTGTGTGTGTGTGTGTGTTCTCATCTCGCTCAGCTGAGACGAGTTCATTATCAAAATGTCAGCTAGGTTCTGGCCGAATCCTGCAGTCCAGACTGTTCTCCTGTCCTCGTCTGTGTCTCTCCTGCTCTCCGTCTCTTCTGTTCTCCTTCTCATAAACCACACGCTGAGAGTTTATTGAGCTTCAGCTGACAGGCAGGGGAGCAGGTAGTTATGCCAGAATCTAGGACAAAAACCCAATATCCCCATATTGCACGTGTCCCTGTTCTGGTGGATTTGAAAAAAAAAACAAACAAACAAATGAAACAGAACAACAAAAACAAATCAGGACAAAATGTTCTTAAAGAATTAAAGAGAACTTTAAACAAGAGCATACTGTATATGTAGCTTTATACTGTATATGTAGCTTTACCATCATCAGGAGCTAAATAAAAAGCTACACTGTAATAAAACTTCTACTAATAAATAATAATAATAATAACAATAAAGTGTTTTTCATATACATTTTTTCACTTGCAAAATGAATCGATAATATAGTACCAAAATGAGCATAAAGACAAAACGTATGCAAATATAAATTAAAATGAAATTATATATTATATACCATAATAAATTGAATAAAATTGAAACAAAAAAAGTTAAATCCTTCTCTTTCTACCATTATTAACAATGTACATATTACATGCTAAAATTAAACTTAATAACAAAATAAATAAAAAAAATTTAAAAAGCACAAGTTGTTTATTTTTCACCATATCAAACTGAACTCATATTTTATTATCAGTATAAACCCAAGCTTATAGACATTCAAGTCATGTAATTAAATTCACATTTTTAGTAGCAACTCAGTGCAAAATTCTGGATCCCTTGGAGTTTCCTAGTGAACTCTAAACATAAAACATCATTCGAGGACTTTTATTATTGCAGCTGAAAGAATTTAACATTTGTTCAGTGATACGCATAAATGACTGACCACCCAGAAAGCACATGGAGTACAGAAAGAACCACAGACCGGGACACAGTGCTGTTACTGAAGACATAATATATAATAAAAGTCTCCTCACTGATAAATCCACTGTACCACAAAAACAAGAGCTTTTAATGAACCAATCAGATTTACATTTACATTGACACCATTTGGAAAACGTCCTTATACGGAGCGCTGTACAAAAGTCTCTATCGATGAGTACATTAACACTGGTTAACACAGAATTAGGTTACCATCAAGCTAAAAGTCTGTTCAGGTTTTTTTTTAATTTAATAAACACATAAACAAACAGGGAATAAGAGCTTAAGTGTTTCAGGAAGAGGAAGGTCGTTTCAGGAAGTTGACACGTCGTTAGAGGAAGTTCATTCCACCACCTCGGTGCCAGAGTCTTGATGTATACCTACCTCTTACCCTGAGAGATGGTGGGACCGCTCAAGCAGTGCTGGTAGAGCTGAGGGTGGGAGGTGCAGTGTGAGGAGTGACAAGAGCTTTAGAGGGTTAATTGATTTAAGAATCATCATTTTATACAACTGAGAGGATTGAGGGTTAGGGGCCTTGCTCGGGGGACCAGCAGTGGCAGCTAGGTGGACCAAGGATTCCAGCCTTCCGCTTGGTAGGCCAACATCACTACCACCAGGCTCCCACATCCCTCATCATCATATTTTACCGTACATAACTAACAGAACAAACAAATACCAAATCCACTGAAGCTGAAAACTCTTCAAAACAAGAATAGAAATAAAACAACCTCAATTTTATGACTCTATGTGAATGAACTCTCCATAACTCAAGACACGTTCTGATCTGTTCACGTCACCATGCCTCCATCAGGGGTTAAGCTTCTGTGCCGTTGTCTGGAAAGCTGTTAAAGCCTAGTACAGGGTTCTGGGAAATGCTTTCGGCTCACATCCTGCTTCACTTGCACGTTTTTGCTGAATGAATAACTAAACGTAAATGGGACTGGACAGGAATGCAAAGCTACGGAAGACTGAAAGGACTGTGTGCGAAACCCAAGGCCAAGATCTCAATATTCAAAACGAGGAATAAACGAGGAAGCCTTTCCAGCTTTAGCGCATATTCAATTAAAAAAAAAAAAAAAAACTATTTGCATTTTTTGGGAAAAAAACGTTTTAGATCTTTGGCGTTTCACAGTGGGTTTGCAGCTGCTGTGTCTTACTTCAGCGACAGAATCAGCCAACCAGACAGAGATCCCCTACTCTTTCCTTCCTCCTCCTCTTTCTCCTCCTCCTCCTCCTCCTCCTCTTGCTTGTTATGTTCTTGTGGAGTGTTCGCCTTGCCAGTCTCCTCTGCATATGGAACTACTCAGGAGATTTATACATCGACACCATGAGCAACCTACACTGTCACTAACAACCTCACAGCAGAACCCAGTGACAGGAGGATGGGAGGGATGGAGGGACGAGATCCTTATACAAAGAGAAAGATTAATAGGGAGAGAGAGAGAGAGAGGGTGAGACAGGCAGGGTACAAGTTTGTGTCTTTTACTCCTTCTGAACTGTGTGAAAGCAGAAAAAAAACTTCTTTTGGGGAGTACAGGAAGGACCCGAGAGCTGACAGGCGAATAAAATAACTCAAAGTTAACGATGTTGATATGAAGTTTAATATCTCATCTATGACGTTTAATGAAAGGAGTCTTGATGGGAAATGATGCCTTTGGAAGCACTTTGTGAACTTCCTCACCAGGACACGTCTTGTTAAACGTCCTTTCAGTTTCAGCTAACCACATTTCTGTTTTTGTTTTGTTTGTCCTCGACTCTATTTCTGTCCAGCCGTGGCCTGGGTGTCTGGTTTGACAAAGCCATCCAAGTATAATACACAGCACTGTCTTAATTATGGTCTGGTTTGTCTGTGGAAACGTTTTGCAAGTTTGTAATGGACAAAAGTGACCAGAGTGACCAAAAGAAGAGGACAGCTGAAGAGAATCCCAGTAGTGGACTGGAAGAACACAGACATGCTTTTATCTCCTTGTTTACTCCAGGAATATAAACACAAGCACATTATAACTCTGAATGTTTAAATCAATTTAAAGTTTAAAAATATGTGTAGTGTAGTTTGAAAGAAATACTTGCCTACAGTATAGTCAATAGAATTATGACAAGTTGTAAAGTCGGTCGTAAATTTTATAAAACGTTTTTTTCACCAAATTTTTTTTTAAAAATCTAACTTTAGACTTTTTTGATTTACTATGAATTTATATAGCAAAGACAAATTAAATATCAATTAAATTTTAATTGAATAAAATGTAAAAGAAATCCCCAAAATTAAATATGCATATATAATTATATAAATATAAAACAGAAAAACTTTAAATATATT
>JAOTRN010000001.1:22120060-22157827 GCA_028566695.1 Bagroides melapterus
AAGTGAATCTGGCAAACTGGGTCAGAATCTTTCAATATCCTTTGACCAGACAGACAAACAATGAGATATATAAGATATGTTCTAGATAGATAGATAGATAGATAGATAGATAGATATAGTAGATACAGTAGATAGATAGATAGGTAGATAGATAGATAGAACAACCTGAGTGTGATTGATTAACATATGCTTTCCCCCATTATATACAATCGAGCAGTTAGCACTGGATTCTTCCACAGATGGTCTGCGATGTGTTCAGCCAGAATAAGAGAAGGATTCAGGATCCATAGCACAGAGGGGAAGAAACGCTATCTGGCCTCCAGCCAATGACAGAAAAGCTCAGACTGTCCTCTGGCCAATCAGGGGTGAGAATGGCACAGAAAGCTGGAGTAGAGGACCACCTAGAATATGTGAACAGTCGAGTGCTCTTTTACGAATTCCTCTGTGGACCGAAAGATGAATAGCTCACATGTACAGCTGCATGCATACTTCAGAGACACACACACACACACACACAGACCAAATGTAAGTCAGTAAATCTTAACCATCTGTCACTGATTTCACAGAAAATGACTTTCTAGCTGTAATATTGGCAGGTGCACAAGGATATATAATGCACAGAATACTGGCCTGGATTTTCTGTTGATTACAGAAGGTGTAAACTCTCCTCGAGTTCGTAAGAGAACATGTTGTTCCAGAGCCTGGCAGACATGTTTGTGCCACGTCTGTGCCATGTTCTCTTAGCACCTCTTTGCCCCAACTCGCTGATCAACAGAACAAATCCAAAAAAGAAAAGACAAGCCCATTATAAAACCTTTTCTCATGCACCTGAAGTTTTGCAAGTATGAACAAGACCCGTAGGGTTACGTCATTCTGGCTCGTGTCCTCGAGGAACGTTTCAGAAGCATTGTGTGTTTCTCAGTGGTGTTTGTACGCTGATAACATCATAACATCAGCCCAAGGTCATACGCTGTACGTGGCTCATCTTCATGACTCAAACAGTGAGCTGCGTGTTGGAGACTTAAAACAGAGATTACAGTTAAAGAGGAATAATTCACAAATTCATCATCATTTACTTCAGAATTTCATCATAATTTTCTGCTGCACAAGAAGAAACGCTGCAGACGAACATGTTTTTAATTCCTGCATTTTAAATAAATGGGGCAATAAAAATAATTCTGAATATATGAGGAGAGAAATGCGATGGATGGATGGATAGATAGATAGATAGATAGATAGATAGATAGATAGATAACAGCCAAGATCTTTGGGGTGAGTCAATCTGTGACATGATTATCTCTGATCTGCTGCATGACCCTGCAGTGTGGGTTAGAAAGAAATCAGCCCCACCGTCTTCTTCATAATTTTTTGCATACAGCTCACAGTTGGTGGTGCTGTTGCTCTTCAATCCACAAAAGTCCAAAATTATCCACCTTAATATGTTTTGTTAGCAGCAACTGTTATCACCTGATGTGGAAGGCAAAAAAAAAAAACAACAACAAAAAATCCAAACCAAAGCAAGAGACTTTTCCAGCCTTGAACTCATCACTGACCTCGATTCGATGTCTGATCTCTCCACAACGAGCTGAACCATTCAGTCACATGCTGCTCTGTTTACCTCTTACGTCCTCACTTGTTGAAGGCACAAAGACAGAAAGAGGAGCATCGTAATTATGTGGTGATAGAGTGCGTCTGGAGTCTCCTAATTAAGTTCCCTAAGTCTAGAAGGGGCAATGTTTTTTGTGTGACTCGGCTAGGCATGCACCAACCGACGGAGTCCTTGGCAACTGCTGTTCTTGTGTGTGTGTGTGCATGTTTTTCTTTGCCTCCATCTCTACTTCTTTTAATTAGAGCAAGAGATCAGTGAAATGCCAAGTGTCAGTACCAGAGAGGGCTGCAAGACAGCATAAACGACCTTTTAAACTCTGACGATCTTTAATAAGGCCGCAGCCGCAGTGCCTTGCTTTGGTGGAAGAGCCAAACATTGTGGCCAGGGGCCTAGAGGACCGGAGGCGATGACGATGGTGAAAATACATGGTTGTGAGCCCTAAACTTGTTATACTGATGTCTGATACTTGTGTGTCCTTCACTTTCCGAACAGCTGTGTTGTTTTTTCTTCACCATATTGTCATAGTAAGAGTAAAACCCACTTTCTCTCCATCCTCCTGTTGGCCTGTGATGTGTTTTTCTTTCTTCAGCCACGTCTCTGTAGCATAGCTGTTCTTTCTTCCTGTCTCTTCTTTTAAGACTCCCGGTTCTCTACTTCCATGACACTCCATAATTTATACTGTTTCGTTAAAAAAAAAACCCCACTACTGACACTACTGGCTTTGCTACACTCTATAAACACCTCTTTATTTTGAAGAATCGCATTCCTTTGGGATGAGCAGTGAATCTCAACAGATTCCTCTCTGACAGATGCAAGGGTTTATGACAAGACTTTTCATCTAGTCTTGCTTTCATTATTCAGAAATTGCACAAAAATCTTGATTTGGTGCTAAGAAGTGAGAGATGTGATATTTGCTAACTGCCTAACTAGCTGGATATAGCAATCCTTTCACGTATTCTCAGTTTTATTGTTCTTAGTTATCCGAGAGTCATTCAACAAAGCACAAAAACAAAATGAGCGTTTCTATGGATTCTGGCATTTCTGCAAAACAAAGGCATTGTTGTGTTGTTGTTGTTGTTTTGACATTTTCAGTTGCCAGGGGAAGCTCAGTGAATAGAGTGAAAGGAGAAAAATGAGACCCATATTCTAATATCTGTAATATCACAACCTCTACTTTCTATCTAACATCACTTATTCAAAAGCACCAGGAAAAAAAATATCCAATTCCACAAAGCAAAGGTCAAATCTGAGAACCCTTGAACAGGTAAAACAGTTAAAACACTAACCAGATAGTTAATTTCAGACTTATTATTGTCACAAGGACCAAAAGAATAAGGTTGTGAGTTCACTGGTTTCTCCACAGGGTTGGTTTCTGGGGTTACTCTCTGTGAGAGGTTGATAATTCAAGAGGTTCTCAGAGTAGATCCAATGTTCCTCTGAAACAAGAGGGGCTACATGAGGTGCACCTTATCAGGACACCCGGATACCCTGGTCCACTCATGAAAGAGATATGCCCCACTCAGTGGAGACCATGGAGCATCCCAGAACCTTCTGGAGAGATTGCACCTCACCGTTGGCTTGGGAACATTTAAGGATCCTGCAAGAGGACATTGATCTATGGTTAAGGATGGACAAGTCTGGGTTGATCTCCACCAGTTGCCACAACAAGTGTGCCCTCTAAAGGTTCTTGGATGTCATCCAATTTGTACAGCCAAAATCTATGTCTCCAGAAAAGAATTCCTGGGCTACACCATAAGCTTGAAAGGTTTGACCGTGGTTTTCCAAGTCACTGAGTGGCAACCCCCCAAAACCATGAAGGACTTGTACAATTTCTTAGGTTTCACTAGTATCTATGGGTTCAGCACAGCACTGTGGCCACATTTACTCTCCTTCATCACATCTTCATGGTGGCAATTCAAATCTATCCACAAATTTTAAGAGAATCGACTAAACCCGGAGGTCTTTGGCTGAACCATTGCTGCTTTTTTATGATGGAAACTATACCTAAGAGTCTTTTCTTGTGAACTTTTACTATCAGAAAGAAATTATGATATAAATCACAAGTCAAACTGGTGTTTTGAAAATTGGCTCAATGAAGCAAAATGGAGTACCTGAGATGAAGACTGAGAGATACCTGAAGCCATGGAAAACCACAGACTCCTCGGCAACATCCACGAGAAGATGTGAACTGTACAAATGTCAAAAACAAACTTGATAAATGAACACACACATCAGCAAAACCACTTGAGAACCAAATACTGGTGGGAATCCATAAGTAAAGAGTGACTTGGTAGACTTAATAACAGATACGCCCATATCATGGTCTTGCATGTATAAACATTTCCATATAGATAGTTCTTTTTTCCTATTAGGAATCTACCATAGAGACAGCAAGAAAGAAAATGGCAGACATGCAATTTAGAGTCAGCTATGATTGATAATCTTAAGAACTAATCAGAACGCACAGAGCTGGCCTCAGGGTCTGAAAGATATCACAGTAATTGATAATCCTGTGAGGTTGCGATGGTTTCTTTTTTCGAAAGATTGATGGTATGTGAAAATTTCTGCTTTGAAATTTGGCAAGAAATCAGTGAAAGGAGAGTCAGAACTGAATCGTGGCTTTGAGGATAGCATTAACATGCTGCGCTCTCTGCATAATGAAGAATTTGTCTAATTTAATTTGCTTTTGGAACCAACGACTGAATACAAAATCAGGTCCTGTGACGGAAGTGTAAAGGACGGGTTCTTAAGAAGGATTTTCAGGTCAAGGGCATCTTCTCTGTTCTTGATGAAAACCCAAACACACGTCCTTCATATCCGGGACAAGAAAACTGATGTGTTATAAGACGGACACGAGACTGTTACAAGACTGTTAACAAAACAACCTGTTTGTTAGAAAAACAACCATTTGTGGAAAATGATGAGATCATATTGTCCTGAGCTGAACCAGGACATCCCCCGTGTCCTCCTTTTTCTTCAATGTATGAATAATGGAATTTTAATTCAGTTTCATTTTTTGTAAGAAAGTCATAGTAGACGTAGTAGGTGTATCCTAAAGGGAAATGAAAGGGTAAGGAGGAGGAAGAATAGAAGAGAAAGCAAGAGAAGGGAATGTAAGTGTGTGTGAGAAAGAGGGCGAGAGAGAGAGAGAGAGAGAGAGAGTAAATGAAAACAGCTTTCACAGCAGTATGACGGACAGAGAAACAAGAAAACAGAGCCTCATCCGCTAACACACAGACATTGTACTGAGGTTTCCTGCCAAGTGTGTGTGTGTAAGAGTGTGTGAGCGAGAGACAAGTTAACCGGAGTTGACTGAGACTCCTGTAAGACCATTCATCTACTTTCGTCTACAGTTAAACACACACTTGTCATCAATCAATTAAAAACGCAAACACACATACGTGCACGCAAACGCTTGTTAAATGTACACGTTAGGACGTAAAGCAGTGCTCAGCTCTACCTGTTCAAACACATATTCCATCAACACACACCCTGCAACTGACGAGCGTGTCAAGCATTTATTCCTTTATCTATATCTTTTCTTTTCATTTTGTGCCCTTTCTCTCTGTCTCTGTCTCTCTCTCTCTCTGGATTTCTCTACACTCCCTGGATTAAATATTTCACCTAACGAGCTAAGCATATTCTTATGTTATTCCTCAGCAAGGTCTCGGTTATATAATGAGCGGTTGAACAGAAATGGTTTCCGTGTTGCATGAAGCTGAAAGCAGCTCGGATCTGTCAGCCGTGAGATCTTCACCTCTCTGGCAGATTTTCCCCCTGCTTCAACACAGCATGGCTTCATTTACTGCGAGTGCTCAAAAAGCCTCAGAAATCTCTCGCAAGGCTTTGCAAGCAAAAAAAAAATATATATATAAATATATATATGAAGCCAAGCATTCGGAGACATTTTGGACAGCGGATTTTTCCCTTTCTCTGTTGCTTTTTTAGAGAAAAAAAAGTTTAAAGTTTCAGTCTGGCATAAAGTTGAGAGTTTTAGGCCTGCTGTTAAACTTCATAAGTCTTTGACCTCAGTCAGCAGACAAGTTCACGATGGAATAGAAGTGCATACGCTAACAACAACAACTGGGGAGTATTAATGCAAACTTGCTTTCCCCAAAACATCTAAAGCCATCTGTTTAAACTGTTGCTCCTCCTCCATCACATGGCAGCGTAACAGAGGAATGTGTTTTCATCCACAAACATGAGCCATGAGCTCACAGCCACCAATGACTGCTAAGTGTTGTTGTGATTGACAGCAGAGAGACAGTATATAAGAAAACTCCACCAATTTATCTTCCTTGGCTCCTGACCACAGATGGCAGTGGCATCATTGGTACTGGAGTTTCTATGTGTGTTCAGGTTTCATTACCAGGTGTGTGAAGACTAGTAGTTTGGTAGAATCTGGTAGTTTTTGTCCCTAAACATGGCCAAAACCTGTCTGCTTTCACAGCAATGTATTAGACGTAGACTGCAATCCCATCCAAGGTGAATGTTTCAGAATCCACTGCAGCATTGACCAGGATAAAATAGTTACTGAAGATGGATGGATGACATGCATGAGATGGTCTTGGAATAGAATGTGAAGCTAAATCTAATTAAGGGCTAATATGTGCTTCTCTGGGACAACTAAAGCCATCCTTGAAGTTCATGCAAGATGCAAGATCTATCTTTTTCTCACTGAGAGTTACACTAATTGACAAGGAGAAGGAAATAAAACCATCCTTTACACCAAGAGAGCTACGCCAATTACGCTTCTGTTGACCCAGGATCTGTGGATCGCTGTGTCATCAGTAGGTTTCAGACGTGCAATCTACCAATGATGGGGTGGATCTGTAGAAAGTTGCACCACTTGAGAGGTGAATGTTTTTACTTTTTTTTTTTTATACATCTGATGCTTCATCGGTGTTAGTGAGCAAAGTTGGTGCCGCATTGCACTAAAGCATCAAATCCTGTAGCATGATGAATAAATGTTCTGAACAAACAGGAAGTTTGGTGATTAGGGATTATCAGCTGTTGATGTCATAGAGTTTTGCAGTTAGGAGGGCAGCTTTCAAAGTTATTGTGGCAGCAAGTCTGCGCAAGGAGAGTGTGGGTGGATCCGCACAAGACGCTCTGTGTGTGTGTGTGTGTGTGTGTTTACACATGGATATGAGAGGATGAGGAGAGTTGGCGTTCTGTAAGGGTGACAAGAGCGAGGGACACAGATGGCCTGTAGAAGCAAGATGGGGAAAAGAGTAGTTTAAAAATACCCACTTCTAAGAACTTGTATTGCATCTAGACAGACGACACAGTCCTGGAAAAGGCCAATAACATTGATTGTGACTAAAAATGACGAAGTCTGTCTTTTTTTTCCCATTTTCTCATGGAAGACTGGCGGTTAAAACCAAGCAACCTCGAGCTATAATGATGTGATCTGAGCTCCGTCTGTCCAGCGCTCCCATCAACCTTGCTGATACACGTTTAATTGGCCCACCGACATGCCATTCCTGACCAATCAGTTCTCAGTTCATGAAGCACTTTTGACAAATCAGAAGCAAACAGCTTGAGCTCTCAATAATACAAATAATAATAATAACAGTGCTATTCTGGATAACATGGAATAAATAATCTCAGCAAGTAAGAATAAACAGGTCGAGACAGACTTAAAGCAATGCTAAAAAAGTCTGCTAAAAAAAAAAGAGCATCATGTGGAGAAGAATTTAAACCATCCTTTAGATCAAACTGTCAGTTATGTGCAGAACCTGATGTGCAGAATGGCTCAGATTCTGGGAGTCAATGAAAGACTGAATTAGAAAGCCTGAAAAATGTTGATGAGGTTTCGTTTTGCCGCTAGGAAATTTTCCAGCGTAAACATTTATACTTATATTTCAATCTGTATTAATAAAAGCAAAACTGAGACACGGAGCATAGCTGAAGATCTTCCTTACATCGGTCGTCTGAATACTGATCCTGATGTGCAAACTCCTCACTTTGTTTGTGAAATGTATCCCCATGAGTCCTCAGATCACTGTATACTGGTCACTAGTGGGGTTTTTGTCTTTTTAGCTTTTGGTTGCTATGGTTTCATGGGTGGATCCTGTCCAGTGCAACGTTTACATCAGCATCGATATCTGCACAGGCTAGCTAGATAATGCATTCGTGCTAAAAAGACATTCTGGGAGGAAAATGTTCTTGTAGAACTCGATATAATAAATATCTGTTATTTATTGTATTTTGCCCAAGATTCCAGCTGCATATTTAACCAAATAAAGGTTGTATTATAAATATTATATTAATAATAGTATGTATTATATATATGTACATTATTAAAAGCCCTATACAAATAAATTTGAATATTTAAGTGAATCGAAAAGTTGTTTGTTTACATAAACAGATCTACGCAAACACCACTCTCCTATTTGTTGTCTCCACTATGCTTCTCATTTGCATAAAGTCAAACTTATTTTTCTGCATGCTCACTTTATCTTCTGTTCAGTTTTTTCATGATTTCCAGTTCAGAATGTTCTGGATTCAATGTTTCCTGACAAGAACTATCAAGAAGAGCATCAACATGACTTATGTAGTAGCTATCAGAGCAAGCGCATTAACATGATGAAACTCGCAGCTGGAACCGCTGTGTGAGCAGTTAAATACATTCAACCAGTCGGATTTAAATATTCATTAATGCTTTGGAATAATACATAAAGTTAATAATAATGCAGTGGAACTTTTAGAAAAACTCTTGGCTTAGAGAGCTTAGACTCTACCATCTGTTTCACACCACCACATATTTGATCTTCTAAATGAAAGATGTATTTGCAAAAATATTTGCCCGAGTTAGCTATACACTGGAGGATATCTTTAGTCTTTTGGAATTTCTGGAGTCTGAAGCTGATAATCTTTTTTCTCGCCAATTGGCATCCACTGAAATGATATTTTGTGTACAGTAGAAATACTTTCCTGTGATTATGGACTTATTGAATTGTATATGATGTAATCAGTTATTGTTGGAGTCCAGAGTTCAGCATAACGCTGCGGACATGACGGAGTGCTCTGAAGTACAATTACAGCTTTTATTATTTGAAGGACAATACATGTCTTTTATCTGTTAATGGTGAGACTTAATTCTGTGGAAAATATACAATAAAATGAGTTCCTGTAGTCGTATCCTGCAGTTTGGGTGCAAGAAAACAAGCAATTTTCACAAAATTACCTCAGATTTTTGCCGATTCGAGCAGTGTGACGTCGTTCAGATGAAGCCCTTTTCCATTCATGAGTACAGCTACCATAGAAAGTCACTGTGTGTGTGTGTGTGTGTGTGTGTGTGTGTGTGGTTTAATTCATGACTTCTGTTTGTGTCATGTCACTGTGCTCCATAAGATGCCAGGCAATCCCATAATGTTTAATTATACATTTATATATTGCTCTCCTTGTGGAACAGAGAAGATTAGAAGGAAATTAAATGTGTTCTCTTGCATGCGTCTTTGTGCTGCACATTCCCTCATGACCGAAGGCCTTCCATACGTCTGAATATGCTGAATAATCCATGGGTGCTTCTCACGTTCAGTGATAAATATAGCTGTTCATTAAGAATTGATGTGCTCCGATATATCGGGTGGCAAAGAGTGACTAAATATATACGGATGCTGAATTGAAATGGACGAGATCCTGACTAAAAAAAAAAACTGTTGTTGTTTGTGTGTGTGTGTGGTGCGTGTGTGATGGGTTAGGTGAGACGAAGGGGTTATGGATATGCGGTTTCATTGAATCATTTAACCATGAAAAACATTCCACCTCTTGAATACACTGTATTCTAATATCCACCAGACCTGCACACACACACACACACACACACACACACAAACAACAACAGTGCCAGATCTGTGCTTTCTCCATTCCCCATCCTTCTGCTCTATCAGGTTGATGTTCACCTTCATTAAAATGTCCTTCACTTTTTATGTAAAAAACAATGCATTACATTCATTATCTAACAGAAAGGTTAGAGCTCGGCAAATCCTTTGACGCTTGTTATGATCTATAAAAGGAAACGTCCACCCTGACACCCGTCACGTCATACGCCGTACTGTAGATTCCTAATGAAATAACACTTAAAATAAGAGCTCGTGAATAATCCTTGTTACGATCCTGTCTAGGGTCGAGCCACACACAGGGAGAGCTCGGGATTCAGTTAATATCTTTATAATTGGGCTAAGGAACAATAGACACAGACACATAAAAGAATTTCCACAGAAAGTGTTGGTATATTGTGAATAAGTGAATAGAGTAGAACCTCGGTTTATGAATTTAATTCGTTCAGAGATTTTGTTCGTCATCAGATTAACCACCAGCTCTGGATAGCACAGATCCGGAGCTTGTCCTTGGAACGTTGGGTAGAAAGTGGGAACACACCGTATATGATGTTCTTGAGAGGTGGGAGCAAAATGGAAAACACACACGAACATAACAACATTTGGTAGATGCCCCTTATACAGTGAGACTTATATTTTATCTCATTTTATACAACTGATCAATTGAGGGTTAAAAGCCTTGCCCAGCATTGGCAGATTGGTGGACCTGGAGTTCGAAATTTCAACCTTCCAATCCGTACTCCAACATCTTATTACTAGGCTACCGCCTCCCTCATTACCCTGAACGCAGGATCGACCCTAACACCCTGTTGGTGTGAGCCGCACACCATCCCACCCTTGATAGACTCTTTTCCTTAACATCTGAATCATGGCTGAGTTTCCTGAATGAGCTCCAGTCCACATATGACAGAAGCGTGGAAGCGTGAGAGCTTATGAGAATCTTATGCTTTTGGGAGAGTGGAATCAATTTTGCTGCGTTTGAAAAGCAAGAACAAGCCGGATTTCTGTTCTGAACAGAACTGAACTCGCTAATTAAAGCCTGATGCATCTCCTCGGGCTGTCATGCTTCTACCCACGTGCCACAGATCTAACCATTATTATCGAGAGCATTTGCCTACACGAATACCTGCTGCATGAGGCAAATAATCGCTCCGAGATCATTCCTGGCAAACTTTGTGATCTCTAAAAAAAGCATGTAAATGTGTCGGTGCATGATCTGTTATACGACTTTGCGTGGGATGTGATTAACATTCCAGGATCCAGTATCAAGTGTTTAACTTCTAATGTGCTGATGGTGGAATGTTTTCATGCTGCAAACGACTGCGATGAACCGGGTTCACTCTAAACAGCCTCAGCTGTCAAAAAAAACAACAACAAAAAAAACTCCACGTGAACAGCTGCGTTGTCGTAATCGTTTGCGAACAGAGATGGTTGCGACGTGAAAAATATTTTTCTAAGAACATCAGTGTCACATTTTTGAAACTCGTTAGATAACGAACACGTGGCTAATTACATTTTTTTCAACAAAAAGCGGCAGTGAGGAGATGTCTCCAAAGTCATTATTCACAAACGCCTGCAAAATTCTCAGAATGTTCTGGATGCTAATATGACCAGATGCTAATGAGTGAGCTCTCATTTTCACCGCAACTCACAAATCTCACTACAACCTGAAAAATATTTGTTATATAAAAGCCCCGTCCCTTTTTTTTCCTCTTAAACCAGTAGTTCAGGGCTGGATTTGCATACTGGAGCCTGATAGGCTATTATATTTTATGATGTAATAACTCAGATTTTCCAAAGATGGGGTTTTCTTAGTAAGAGTGACTTTGACCCCTTAAATTAATTTATTTTAATCGATGTTTGATGATGTTTAAGTCAAGTTTTTGAGGCAAAGTTCATTCTTAAATATGCTAAAAACATCTAGGAATATCTTCTTTTCTTGAATGTATATTACAGGCCCACAAATGATTTTTTTTTTTTTTTAAATGACAATGTTTTGCCAGCTACTGGAATGATTCATCAATGAGTCAGCTGAGTAGTAACAGCTCTTGACTAAACAGGTTCAATTAACCTCATCTCCGAGAAAAGTGCCTCTGTGGGGAAATGTAATTTTCAGTAGGCAGAGAGAGCATCTGAGGTCCTTCTTGGTGATTCAATGGCACAAATCCTATTAAAAAAAAAAAAAAGGCATGATATGCTTTAGTAAATTCTTTGCTTCGCCCCGTCTGATTTGGCTCATTAAGCGTGTAATAGAACATGGAGGAAGTTTAGTCCACAATCATTTAGAGGAAGATTATTCCACAGATGTGGTATGAAGTGAAACAGAAGTTAACAAAATACTAAAACAAGCCTTAAGCAATTCTTAAAAATATTTTACATCTTAGGTCACTGTCTAATTTTTTATTTTTTTAATCAATAAAAAACCACTAACAGGATAGGGAAGGATCGTGTCAGGATTCTGCTTGAACATTCTCTGACAGAACTTTAGGGGGCGCTCTAGCAGCCAGTTGTCACGTGACCCACCTGTTTTTAATTGCCTGTTAATTTTCATGTCTATTTATTTCCTTCACGTTGCATTTAGCTTCACAGAGTCTTCGTGTTTTCTTTGTCTGTGTTGGTTTGGTTTGTTTGTTTTGCCGTGTTGTGTCTGTTTTTTCGTTTTTGTTAATAAGTTGTGTTTTTGTCGTGTTTTTATTATCCCTGCTTTTGAGTCGTTTTTTTTATCTTCACCGTGACAACCGCCGTTTCTAACAGATTGTTAAACACTCTTTGTTTTCTTCCTCATATACAACAGCAATCGATCAACTCATAATTATTTCTTTATCAAAGCTGGACACGTCATGCTTTCTTTCTTTTAGTCAGTTTGATGCTGTTTAATGTATAGCGTCTGTGTACGCACTTACTCCAGGTTATCATGTATACTGTATATATCTGACTCTTACTAGCATCCCTGCACTTTTCTCTTAAAGTTATAAAAACAAAACTGCTTTACAAATTACAGATAGACCATAAATTAAACTAAAGTTCATTTTGTTTCTTTTTTTGGCACGACTGTGGTGGTGTTTTCTCACCGCGATTACCCGATTTGTAGATTTTGAGAGGTCTGTATTTCATTGATCAGTCTATCACACGTCAAACTGACTGTAGGCCAGAATGAGGATGAGGTTCACTTTTGAGGTTTTTTCCTTTTCCATATAAGGGAGTTTTTCCTCGCCAGAGTCGCCATATTTATCTCAGACTTGATCATTAGGGATAAATACAAACCCATTTAAATAGATTATTAATCTTGAATTGTAGTCATTTTTTTTTCTTTCCTAGTTTAATATTAAACTCTGTATTATGTTCACATTCTCAAAGCTGCTTTGAGACAGTGTCTGTTGTTAAAATCGTTATAGAAATAAATCTGAAATGAGCACCAGGCCACCGGGAAATGTCTCGGTGCTTCAGAAGACCGGTCCGCCCCTTGCTGGGCCCCTGAGTGAGCGAGGCCCTTAACCCTCAGGTGCATAAAAATGTAAATGGCTCTGGATAAATGTGTCTGCTTTGTTGTTCCTCTCTCCGTTTAACCTCCTCATTGAGAACGAGTCAATTTCCACTTCCTTCGAATCTGACTCTGAGTCGTTTGAACGTACGACTCTATACAGTATTAAACCTCTCTAAAACGTTCTCATTAAATCTAGAGTTCTGGTTGTAATTTGAGCATTTTACCGTTTTTTTTTCCATCCTACTCCTCCAGAAGTCATCTGTAACAGTCAATTTGATCGGAGTAGATTTGACTCGATTACTACAGACGCCGGAGACGACACGACAGTATAAAGGGACGTCTTCAATCCATTAGAGCTTTTCTCCAAGGCTTTTATTCAATAGCTGTAATTTACTCACCTCCAGGCTATCGCTTTTATGCACCGAAAGGATGTTTTTCATCTTTTCAGCGTAGTGAATTTGCGGAGAGAAGAAAGAACGGAGAAGATGCTCTCGAGGTGTACGGTGTGTGTTTTTAGAAATGGGTTTTAGAAAGACGCAGGCCTGAACCTGAAGCGTTCCAGCTTGTTGACTTTATACTATATTAGTACTTTTGTCAGAAAATCCTATAGAAATATAAACACACATTTTCTACTGCCTTTAATAAATTTTTTTGGTATTTTATTTAAATTATGTCTCTGTGAGCACGCCATGAATCCTTAACCAAGCGCTGATGTCTCATACTGTAAATTTGATGTGAGGTTCTTCATTTTTCTGCTTGTTGTCTCTGTAGACACGTGTGTTTTACTGTACATACTGTACACTACACATCTTCACACCGTGTGCTGTTTTTTCTGCTAATTTGCTACCAGAAAGTCTTGTAAATGTACTCGACACCGGTGTACTGCGTTTAAAGCCGGACGCTTTTAACACCTTTCCGGATGCCGTGCTAAAAAGCAGGCCTTCGTTTTGCAGCAATCCTTAATTGAGTCTTTAAACCTTGAACCTTCTTTTTTTTTTTTTTTTTTTTTTTTTTACAGTGTTTCTTTGCCCTGTGTGTTAACACATAAACGGAGTTCGATGCCCTGCGGCTTGATCGCACATTGATCTGTTCACACTTCTGCAGAAGCAGGAAAAATGTGCAAAGGATGTAAGAAATACGGCAGACTGACCTCAGACAGTGTGTATAACTGACTGAAGTCAGGAACTGTGCCGGAAATTTCTCTCTCTCTCTCTCTCTCTCTCTCTCTCTCTTTTACTTACGGATATTTACAGTGCAAAATGAGTTAGCATAACAAAAAACAAAATGAAACAAAAAAAAACATCAAAACCATTCCAGTCATATTTCTCTCCAGTGGGCTGTGCCGGAACATTCCGGGTCGGAAGGAACGTTTTCCTGCTCCAAGAAATCTGGATAATTGGGATAATTGCACAGTTCGCTCTGGATCATGACCTGTCGCGGTCGCTCGAGGTATGAGAGCCGCGTCCACATCTTTGCCGCTCGGTGACTGAAGGGCTGTGGAAATTTTTTTGTGACAAACTAAAAAAATATAACCATCAAAAATGTGCTACATTTTCTGGAAAAAAAAAGAACAACACAAAAATAAAAATGAAACACAATGCTGAAACTGTTGGAGAAGACAACAAGTATATCTGTCTGCCTTTTGGGCCTTATTTCTTTATTTATTTATTAAAAAGTTGATTTTTTTTTTAGCTCACCCAAAGACGGCTTATCAAACAGAACTCAAAATAGACTTAAAGGTTTTAACATAAAACATTTACTGTTTAAGCGTTTTAGCCCTTTCGTGCTCCTATTCCATGCCACATGATCTCTCTCTCTCTCTCTCTCTCTGACACAAATACACACACACACACACACACACACTCCAAGAGGAACAAATGACATGGATTATATAATGAAAATAATAGCTCAGGTGAATGGACACACTATTTACCCTCACACTCAACCCACAAACTCATCCCTCCATTACAGCCTGCTCTAAAACCACACCCTCCTGCCACAATAAAAATACATACAGATCGTATTACAACTACTGTAGAATTACTGCACTGTAATTTTGAACTAGGGAGCACGGTGGTGTAACGGTTAGGACGTTTACCCCACACCTTCAGGGCTGAGGGGTTGATCCCTGTGTAGAGTTTGTGTGGAATCTCTAAATTGTCCCCAGTGTGTGTTACTGAACTAAAATTGAATCTAGAGAGAAAAATAAAACACACAAGTTGATTTTGACTTTTCATTCTTGACAGGAGTTAGATGTGTGTGTGTGTGTGTGTGCGCGTGTGTGTATCTGTGTGTATGTCTGTGTGTGTGTTTGTGTGTGCATGTGTGTGTGTGAGAGAGAGAGTGTATGTGTATGTGTGTGTGTGTGTGTGTGAGAGTGTATGTGTGTGTCTGTGTGTGTGTGCCTTTGTGTGTGTGTGTTTGTGTGTGAGAGAGTGTATGTGTATGTGTGTGTGTGTGTCTGTGTGTGTGTGTCTGTGTGTGTGTGTGTGTTTGTGTGTGAGAGAGTGTATGTGTATGTGTGTGTGTGCGTGTGTGTGTGTGTGTGTGTTTGTGTGTGAGAGAGAGTGTGTGTGTGTGTGTGTGTGTGTGTCACTGTCTAATATAACTATGATGTATTCATCATTCTATACATGACAGCTACAGACTGCAGATAAATATTTAATAAAGGCAGCAGATTAATTCTGACCCGATGCCACGCGACCTTGGGCTTTCTGAATCTAACCTTTCAAGTGCACAATTAAAGTCCGTCCCTCTCCTCATCAGTTATGGAAATTCATGCAAACAAATGGTTGCCAGGTGTTTGACCCGACACATGGCACCCGGTGCCTGCTGACCTCCTCAAAAGTGTCCGTGATTATATACCTTCTAAAAATTCCTTTTTAACCCAATATCAGGTGTGTAAAAAAATCACAGAGAGAAGAAAAAAGTCTCACTAGTCACACACACTCTTCACTCCTCACACACACTCTTCACTCCTCACACACACTCTTCACCCCACACACTCCTCACACACACTCTTCACTCCTCACGCACACTCCACCAAACACACCTCACAAACACTCTTCACTCCTCACACACACTCTTCACCCCACACACTCCTCACACACACTCTTCACTCCTCACGCACACTCCACCAAACACACCTCACAAACACTCTTCACTCCTCACACACACTCTTCACCCCACACACTCCTCACAAACACTCTTTACCCCCACACTCACTCTTCACTCCTCACACACACTCTTCACCCCACACACTCCTCACACACTCTTCACCCCAAATTCTTCACCACACACACCCCTCACACACACTCTTCACTTCACACACTCCGCGAAGAGTGTGTGTGAGGAGTGTGTGGGGTGAAGAGTGTGTGTGAGGAGTGTGTGGGGTGAAGAGTGTGTGTGAGGAGTGAAGAGTGTGTGTGACTAGTGAGACTTTTTTCTTCTCTCTGTGATTTTTTGACACACCTGATATTGGGTTAAAAAGGAATTAATACAGAGCACAGTAATTTGACCCTTCTCATCCTACATTACTGTCACAGCGATTGTTGCATACAGAATAAAACATAACGCGTTGTGATTTTACAGGAAAACTAAATCCATTCACGTTCTAATCATGCAAGAAATTCCGTGTCGGAGTATACACACCGGATCTGGTTTGTAGGTAAGGATATAAAAATCCCTGTGTGTTCACAAGTGTACTTTTCCAGGTACAGGGCTTGGTATTGCCATGGTAACGGAGGGGGAACGGGAGGCGGCGGGCGGCACACACGGCGTGCAGGAACATAAATCAGATAGCAATGACGAGACGATGACATTTATTACAAAGCGATCTGTACGATCGGGAAGAATACCGTCATATAACGTGACTTCATCTGATAGATAATGAAGAGAATGTTCTACTGTACATACAGTACATGCAGCACTCAGCCAACTGGAAAGAGATCATCTGTTGCAGAGGATTAAATCGTAATTTTCTAGTTTATACAGTAATCAGGTCATTAATGAGGAAGTACATCATAAGTCTATTTAATATGAATGGAAGCCATACCGAAAGCTGATATTTTATTATATCTAAGCATAAAGCTGAGAGGGAGGTGGATTATTATAAGCTCCACTCCTCTGGGAATTCTATCTGTTAGGTGTCGGAGCGTGGCTGTAGGGATTTGCGTTTATTCAGCCACAAGAGCATTAACGAGGGAGGTCAAGCGCTGATGTTGGAAGGAAGACGAGGCTCCAGTTCCAGTTCATCCTAAAGCTGTTCAGAGTCATGCTTCTGGTGAAGGACGCTCGAGTCCTTCTACTCCGACCGTAACCTTTACACCATGAAAGATGAGAACAACCCTGTGAGGACCATGAGACTTCAGACATTTAAAGAGAAGATTCCGTCTGGACTTTCAGGACAACAACCTTCTAATCAATATGTGATGATCAGACTGTATCAGACTATATAAAGGACATTATTCATAATAAGACTCTCTGGTGTTTAAAACAGTTCATAATCACATCCTCCAGTGTCACCTAAATGAGGATGAGGTTCACTTTTGAGACTGGTTCCTCTCAAGGTTTCTTCCTCTTCTATCTAAGGGAGTTTTTTAACCATGCAGCTTGTAAAATGATGATGATGATGATGATGATGATGATGATGATGATGATGATGATGATGTATAGGTGTGACACTGTAGTTGCGCTGATTTTGAATGATTTTAATATGTAACAGAATCTCTGTGGATAAAAGAAGTTATAGTATTCGTGAGATTGTCTGAGTCTCCCTGGACTGGCATCCCATTGAGGGTGTATTTGTGCCCTTCAGTTTTCCTATAGGATAGACTATGGGTCCACCGGGACTCTGACCACAATCAGGTGCATGCTGTAAGTAAATGAACCCACACTGGGAGTTTTTCATTTTTTTAATTATATTTTAAAAAAACATATATGCACTTGTCTGCCATTTTGGTACTTCTGCAATAAAGTCTATGATATGTACTACTACTACTGCCCTCAGCAAGGAAAGCTTGTACATAGGTCTACTTCTTTCAGTTCTTCAGCGTCTTGACCCTGCAAAAATTCTGAAAAAGTCAGACTGCTTCAAAAAAATAAAAAATAAATAAAAAATAAATAAATAAATAAAGTCCATGCTATTGAACGGTGAGATCACAGGGGGCGCTCTTGGACTGGTTGAAGTTCCGTAAGAAGGAAGAAATGAAGTAAGATGTAATGAAGAAAGTTTGTGCAGGTCCTGCAGATTTTCTGTTCAGTCCACACAAACACAAAACAAAAATAAAACATTTCCCAAAAGAAATGGAGTCTTCTCCTGGAAGATATTTATTCCAGACGAATAAATCTGCCTTGGTCTAATTGTATGCCACGGAGTCAAAGAATGAGAGTGCCATTACTTTTTTTCCCCCCAGCTGGATTAGATGAGTAGGATGGATTGGTTTGGGACGGGAGTGAGGGTGTGTAGAGAGAGAGATAGAGAGAGAGAGAGAGAAAGAGAGAGAGAGAAACAAACAATTAAAGTGCGAAAGTGGAAAGAAGGAGAATGAAACAGACAGTAGGAGAGAGTAAGGGAGAAAGTGAAAGAGAGAGAGCGAGAGAGAAAAGGGAGAGTGATAGAGACAGAGTGAGTGTGAGAGTGTGTGAGAGAGTGTGAGGTAGAGTCTCTCCTCGTCTCCGGTGCTGCGTGCAGTAAGTTGCGCTCTCTCTCTCTCTCTCTCTCTCTCTCTCTCTCTCTCTCTCTCTCTCTCTCTCTCTCTCTCTCTCCGCTGTAACTTTCCTCCTCCGGATCCTGAACTCCGTCTCTCTCCCACCTGCGCAGTTCGGAGCTGCCATGAATCCCGCCGCCGCGTTTCCGATCTTGATCTCCGCGCTGCTGCTGCCCGCCCACGGCCTCTACATCGCCAGTAGCCTAGGTACGCTCTTTATCCATCTACTCTTCGCACTTTTACATCCTCCTGGATGATCATGATGATGATGATGATAGTGGTGGTGATGATGATGATGATAATGATAACGGTGATGATGGTGGTGATAATGGTGTTGATCTCTTGTACTGGGCGAGTCCTGCTCCAGCATGCATGCGGCGCATAAATTGCTTTACTTCTCCATGTGAACTTGCTCAGACATCGGTGCGAAAAGACTTTTCCCACTCCTGCATGCTGTGTCATCATTATTGTGTGCTCTCTGCTTGCACCGGGGCTCGTTTTTATGTTCCAGTTTAGCAGATTTGCGCGCATTGCGCTTTAATGCGCTTTAATGCGCTCTGGTCTCCACATGGCACTGCGCACTGAGCGCTATGGAAATGAGTGTGCAGGGAAACATTCTTAACACAGACGCGTCAAAACAGGAGGATGTATACAAGCTCTGATTTCTCTGATAGCTTGTGTTTTTGTTGGTTTTCTGGAGCAATGCTTCGTGCGCGCGATCCGGGAGGTTGATGTAGAACTGATACAGTGAGATAAGCTGCACTTTTTTTTACTCATAGGTGTGGCTCCTCACCTCAGCGCTTCAGTATTCAGTGTCAGATCGGAGAAAGTGAGAATTACTCAAAGCACCGAAACCAGGCGTGCTGCAGTCGCGGATTTAGCCGTGCATGTGGAGCAGGTGGATCGAGGCGGAAAGCCCGGGACACGTGGCAATGTTTGGAAACCGAGCAGTCAGAAAACATTAAAAGTGCTATGACCTGAGGCTTGTCTAGGGTGTATTACTTATGCCAGTCAAAGCTTTCATTATTATTCTTAGATTACTTTTTTGTTTCTCAAAAAGCACACTCAAAAGAAATAACAATGGTCCAGCATTTTTATTAAGTACTACTTTATTAGTAGACTAGATCAGTTGCATCAACCAGTAGCTGTCACTGCAGGAATATAATGCATGCACGCTCTAACAAATGCGCTCATGCTTCATCGTGCGTTAATAAGACTTTCCGGTTAACATGAATATGATGAAATAAAAAAAATAAAAAATAAGCAAAAGTTAAATCAGTGTCTCTCTCTATCTCTGTGTGCGCTCGCTCGCAGATTCCCTGCAGCACGTGCTGGGGGACTATGGACTGGTGAGGCCCGTGCTGAGCGACGCGCACGGCCGCTTCTTGTCGCACGCGGTATCGGCAGGCGCAGCACGCGGGCAGTTCCGTAGGCGCTGGCGAAGAGAGGCGGAAACGCCCGACGAGCCGCGAGGAGACGGCGAGAGGCTCTACTACAACGTCACCGTCTTCGGCCGGGAGTTCCACCTGCGCCTGCGCCCCAACACGCGCCTGGTGGCTCCCGGAGCCAAGATGGAGTGGCAGACGCCGGGCGGCACGCGCTCGAAGACGCTAAACACCGACTGCATGTACGTGGGCGACATCACGGACGTACAAGGAGCCTCGGTGGCCATAAGCAACTGCGACGGCCTGGTGAGTGCAGCTGAGGCCGGTATGAATTGAGCAGTGTGATGTTTTTGTGAAGATATTGATATCCACCACATTGTTATTACAGCAGCAGGATCAGCTGTTTTAGCAATCTCAGCACATGACAGTGTAAATTCTCCAACCCCAACACAACTCACACAGTTTTTTCTCAAGCATTACATCTCAACAACACTCAACCCTAAGTGCTTTGTTCCTCTTATACCTCAATATATTATTTCATTTATTGCATATAAGCACATCTTGCAAGACATAATGTTAATTCCTAACATCCTATCATGCTACTGAGTAATTCCCCCATCCTGAAGACTTTCTTATGGCAGAACTACGAAACTATAATCAGAGCTGCAGTAATAGGAAATGAATCAACACCTTCTGACCAGTCAGAATCGAGAGTTTCCTCTCACCATGTTTGTCTTCAATTAGACATTTCCCAGGAACACTTTACTCACTTGATTTTATTAGTTGCAAGATTATTGGCACTTGAGTAACATTCTTATGGACAGCAGACCTTCAAGCCACAAACCTGACAGCCAATTAGACAGATGTACTCAAATCTTAAAGGGCAAAAGAAGGTACAGAGGAACTGGAAATAAAAAAGGGTAGAAACGATAGGCAGCATATCCATAACTGACAAGAAGAGATGAGAAATTTTCACAAGTCTAAGGCCCCATTTACACTTGACTTACAGTTTTTCCCAAATGGATCCACACGTTTTTCAAAAATACAACAAATCTCATATAACCTATTCCCAAAACTGCAAACCGAGAAGAAGGACTTCATTTCTCTCTACTAAACCCGAATCTTTTTAAACCCAGTCAGCACACATACCCTCACATCCAACTGAGAAAGACACTTTGTTGTAAAAGAGAGTTTTTTGCCATGGGTTCTTTGGATGGTTAGCCTTCTAAAGTGCTTCTAATTGGGAGCTTTTATGAAAGGAAAACCATGTGGTGTAAAAGCTCTACATAAAACTTTTAACAGTGGACAAGCTGAGGAGCCCTTTAGGCCTTTGGTTTCTGGAATTTAGAAACAGCACACGGATCAGCTGATGAATAACTGATTGACTTTACAGGCTAATCCACATTTTTAATTGACACAATAAAAAAGACTCATGAAATAATAAGTTCCAAACTCTGTTTATTGAAATGTATTTAAAGGGATTAACTCTAACACTGCATTGTAAACATAGCCTCACAGTGTCCCGGCAAAGAAGTAGAACTTTTTGAGAAACCACAAATTAGTAACACATGGAACTACATTCCATCTAACGTCTTCAAGACCTTCAAGATCTTTTCATTTTGTCCATCTGTGAAAACGGTTATTATCCTCTATATACATCCCCACGACAGAGATTATTCCAGTAGTAAAATATTCCAAGCGAAACTCCTGTAGAAATATAAAAACGTAACTATACAGGATTTTTTTTTTTTGCGACCGAAGTCAGGTTTACCAACAGGCCCAAACCGCCGCCGTGTGTATTCTCTTAATGAATCGTTGATTATTGTGAAGTTTTCTGTATTGATTAGTTTTTAATTTGACATTTTTTTTGGAAGGAGTCTCCGGTGTCGAGAAAAAGAAATCTTCTGGATGGAGTTGTGATGCTGTGCTTTGTGGTTTCTGGGTAAAATGACAAGTTGTGTATTGTTGCCCTTAGAATTTAAAGAGAGAAATTTCAACAATGAAATTTTTCAAAAATTTCTTGCATGTTGAAATAATCTGGAAGATCGGTAGAACATGATGAACAAATTAAACCAGGGTCTTAGGAAAAGTTGATTAACCCGATTGGAAAACTGACTTCTGTTCCGGATTGCTTGTTTATGTTTGGTTGCAGCTTCTGTCAGTCATTTTATAGATATTATCTGGACCAACAAGGATCCTGGAGGAGGAGCTAAGTGAACATGGGTGGGAAAACCTCTAAAAAATCTTTCTTAATGTACCTTTAAATAATAAAAACTACCACATTTTTAATATAGGACATGAAACAAAAGATCTTTTGTGGTTATTGTTTTATTTTTATTTGACACTTATTTAATGTAGCTAGAGACTTTATGCGGTCACCAAACCCGATAACCTTTAGGAATTGTAGCTTCAGCTTTTTTGAACAGTGTAGATTCCTCCTCGGTTCCAGGCTGATTTATCATTGTATTAATGTACAATTTCTTCTCTACATTCTCCAGAAGAATATTGAAGAAATTTTGTTAGAAATTGTGTTATTCCTGTTTACAATCACACTCATGCTCATGGTTTCAGTAATAATGCCATCAAGAAGAAGATACTTCTAGCTTCCTTCCACGTATTTCTGTGTATTTCTTCTCTAATGCAGCCACCCTTCCGCTTTTTCTTTCTATCTTTCTTTCTTAACTGCATTGTTTTTTTTTGGTTTCAATAACAATGTGTAACATTACACACTTGTGATATTAAGTGATAATCTGAAGGTGTTATCGTCGCAGGTGTGATGCGGTTTTGTTCATTAACACGCTTTGATTGGTGTTTCGAATGCGACAGGTGTGTTCACCGTGACTGCAGAGTTTGTCCGCCGAGAGTGTGAAAAGTTTGGCGAAAGTCGTTGCTGTGTTTTTATGACAAAAATGGTGGAATAACCAGACAGAAGACAGTATGCATTATGATCTGGTCGTTTGAGGTTGTACCCGTCTATAAGATACGCCGTTGGTTTTCTCTCGAGAAAAAAAAAAGAAAAAAAAAGGATAGATTTGGTATCAGTTAGCCTGTTATCCGTCTGTCTTTTTCTTTCCATATTTATTTAGTCTTTCTTCAGTAAATGCTTTATCCTTTATGAAGGTGATAGTGGATCTGGAGCCAAACCCAGCAACACTACTGCAGACTTGCTCGTAAAGGTTGTAAAATGTGATCCAGATGTGACACAGGAGGTCAGGCCAGGGTATCATACACACACACCTTTGCCGTCGTGTAGTCTACTACTTCCACTTACCTGCAGGTTTTTGGGAGGTGGAAGGAATCCAGAGAACCTGGAAGAAAGTCAGGTTAGGACATGCAGAAATCCACACGGCAGTCTGGACTGAACACAAGAACCTGGAGCTGTGAGGCGGCAACGGTGACGATGATGATGATGTTGATGATGATGATACATGACCCTAGAGTATGTCATAGACCAGTGTATACAATTATTTAATTATCAGGAACAACTGATATAGAAGGTGGCATGAATCAGGATTTCCTGTTGGTCTGTTGAGACACGTCAGTGGGTCTGGATCATAACATCATCCATGAGATCTCACAACCTTTCACTCCATTGTTTTGAACTCTTTTTGTACAAAGAACTCTGAAATCTTTGGCAGGAAAACCCTGAGTGACATGTTGTGTTGTGTAACTTTGTGTGATGTGTGTCCTCCTATCTGTCAACTCGAACCCCACAGGGTCATCCTGGATATAGAGCAGAAGCTTTGAAACTTCATAATACTCCCAGATACACACCCAGATATGTGCTGTACACATGCCCAGATATTTCAGTCAGACTATTTTTATTTTCCGGCCAAAATATGGGCAACGGAAACCACACTTTAAGAAACGAAACCCATAATTACGTAGCTGGACTCTTTGGTGTGGGACGGGTTATTTTTTGCGAGCGTAGGAATGCTGAGCGTCTGAGAAAGGCGATTTTATTGAGGACAACAGCTTGCTGTAACAGCTGCTGATAGAGAAAGCTATTGTTTTCCTTGAAGCAAAAGTAAATATGTTTTGCCAGTGGCCTATTTATTATTTATTAAAAGAAACTTTTTTTTTTTTACGAAGAATCTGGAAGGAAGTAGAATGTCAAGGTCTGTATCACTATACGTACAGGAAGAGAATCGAGTCGGAAAAGCAGCTGAGAAAACGTTTTTAATTATTTTTCACTCTCCAGTTCGAGCTTTTTAACAAAGAACCATTTCCAATAGCAGACAGGTGGTTAAAAAAACAAAAACAAAATAAACAAGGGCCCAATCTGCTTGCAAGCTATTTGCTGCTTTGCAGGATCAATTTGTGTATGAATTTTATTCACAGAGAAGCATAAAGCCGCCGAGATTCCTTTTCCCACCAGGAACAAGCTCTAAACAGATTGCAGGTGTTAGAGTCAGGATCTCTTTCGAATAATCAGAAGTTTTGTTCGGTCGTGACGGCGTGAATTGCTCAGGTCAGAGAGGTGGCATTTGGGTTAAAGAGACTGGCTTTCATAGTGAAAACTATCAGACTGCGTACAACAGCTTCCTCTTCCTGTTCATTCAGATGGAACTTGCTCCTGTTTTTTTGTGTCCGTGTTCAGCGTTGGAGGTCTTCTTCATGTTACACTCTGCAGTGGTGGTTAACATGAAGCTCGTATAAACCTAAACACTCATGCTTTAAGAAGTTTTAATTTTTCTTGAGAATTTCTGTTTTATTCATGGAAAAGTTCTAGACAAAACAAGCAACTAAAATTTGAAGGTGTTTATCTCCAACCAATAAAATTCTGCAGAAGGTAGCGGCAGTGATGCATTAAAACCCTAGAACAATTGGCTGTTTGGTATCTCGTTTGTCCTATTTGACTTGAAGTGATTGTTTAGAATCATGCGTTGGTTCAGAAGCTGGTTTTAACGTTTGATATTTCTATTATAATCTGTGCCCATATTTTTCTACTGGAAGCACTTGGACATCAGACTCGTTGTGATATTAAAGTGTAAATGAGCTCATTTTATGTCTGGTAGTGTGAAGTAGTAATTGGTGTTTGAATTTCCTCGGTCATTTGGTGAGATCTGCATCAGTTGGCTGTCTATACAAGCTTAGAACCTAGCATTTAAAAGGGGTGTATTAGTGGACCATTCGTACTATGCAGAACATCCTTGTTATCCTTATTATCTTCTGTTTCTCAGTCTTCATTTTACATGGAAGTAGAAAATCATTTAAAAATCTGTTCTATACAGGTATATGATCCTGAGGTAGGGATGCTGTTTATGAATTTCTGCATGTTCTTCCCGATGTCCCTATGGGCTTACTGTAGGATCTGTTGGTTTACTCCAACCTTCCGAAACATCAGCATGGATACAGTAAACTCCCCTGTCAAACCAGTATATCTGACGTGCATACATGCGTGATGCGTGACCCTGTCAGGCCATGACACCAAATTTATTTTTTTTTTACCTAAAAAAATCTCTTACTCTGTGGTCCTGTGTAAAGGTATAGTCCTTAAACCGAAACACACAGAAGATTTCGTAGAGCTCACAGATCCCCAGGGTGACTTGGCTGGTAATATTGCCAGAATAATAAAGATATTAGAGACACAGAGACAGCACTCAGTGTATCTGTCAGCAAGAGAGTTGCTAAAAAAAAGAACCAAGGTGGTGACAGCGAGCTGGAAGGGATGAGAGACTTGTTCATAATGAACGGTTGACGCTGCCCTGTTTGTTTCGGTACACAAGCAAGCCGACACTCGGCCTTTTCCCAAGAGGTGTTGCTCTTTTAGGAGTAGCCTGGTCCTTTCACACATTTCACCGCCCTATACAATTATATCCTCACCTCCTCTGCTCTCACAGGGTGGATTGTGTTCGCATGTCACTGGCGGACTCTTTTGTCCGTTGGCCTCAATCACAGAATCACTGCTACTCAGCTCTAGCCTTGAAGAGCGAACAGTCATTTCTATGTCACCGTATTATTGTTTCCCAGCTGAGGTTTTAGAGAGTAGCACTAGCTAGAGGAAAACTGTGTCAGTTTGGAAGTGTGAAGAGGTTAAACAGTCAGATGAGACACAACTGTTTTGTTTTATTCGCTCATCAGTAAGCAGTGTACCTTATGTTATCGGGGGACAGTGGGGGATTTTGGAAGCAATGACGGGCCTGTCAGTATGCATTTAGAGTGTGGCTTCTTTGCATTTGAGTTACATTCATGAGAGCTTCTGGAAACTCCCTAGATGGCATCAATCACCTTGAAGAGGGTTGAGAGATGATAGATTGTCAACTAGAAAGTACAGTTAGTGTCCATGCCTGCCCTATTTCTCCTAGCCTGAGAGGATTAGTGTAGATAAATGTCGGTCACGTATTGAGTACAACTGCCCTCACATATCATATATTATCTGTAGCAAGTATGTATGAGCATGGGCTTCCAGTGAGGCTTATTGACATTGCTATGAGGTTTATTTTCGCTAAAACTACAGGTGCTTATAGTAAGAGACTTTGCCTTTATGTGTCTAACCACTGTAGTGAGTCAGACTGAGCCCAGCTCAAGTATCATTACCTTTGAGTGCGGTTATTATATCAATTTTGTACTGAGCGGTTGTTAACTGACCTCCTTCGGTGCTATTTGTGTGAACCAGTCAGCATCGGGGCTTGAATGAACGTACGATTGCGCTATCATTACAGACTCCACCCGTCAGCGTGGTCCTCAAACCCACAATTACTCAATCAAGGACCTATTATCAACCAGTCAGTGATGCAGCGAATGCCACGCTCCAGACCTGTAATTACCGACTCTTACTCACAGCAATTCAGCAGCCATTACCCAGGCTGCACCGTACTCATGACACCATGGTCTGAGGCAGCAGGGTTTTCCCTAGTAAAGGAAAAAAAATATTCAGTTCAGAAAAATGCCGATGCAATCGAAATCGGAAGGTGGTTAGGAATTGATGAACTTTGTGGTTGCTTTCATTGGGATTGTCAGTGAAATAAACCAATTCTCACCAATGGACCATGACTAATCTCACTAATGTCCATTGTTATAAGCGCTATGTAAATGAAATTGCACTGAATAGAATCACATTATCAGAAATCACACTTACCTGAACTATGTTACCAAGGTATTAGAATCTGTTGCCATTCTTCCGTTTCAGCAGCACCACTAGGGAGCTATAAACTCTTTAAACACTTTAAAAATGTCCAGAAATACTGGAGATGTAGCATTCCCTTGGTTAATACCGTGGTGATATCTGCACTGACATAACTAAACTCTCCATGCAACCCAATGGAAAACAGTTGGCTGTCAATACAGGCTTGTAGCTCCCAGGGTTCTTCAGGGACATATCCACGGACTATTTACGTTCCCCAGACTCTCTTTGTTTGACTGTCACGAAATGAATACGGTCATCAGGAATGAGGTGAAGCTAGCTTTAGCTTTAAGAATCCTCTCATTAATGCCTCCTAACTTCAATGTGCTACTGAAGTCTATATAAAATCACCTAAATTCAACCATCACAATGATCTCGGTGATGGACATACTGTGTGTCTTTACAATGACTATTCTAAATTAAAAGAAATACATTAATAAGCAGGATTCTGAGCTGGTTGTGTTGCTCTGAAACTGGGCTACTAAACAACGATGCTGGTTTATCTCCTCAGAGTTGAGAATCTCACTCCATAGCACCCTGGTGAGGTGTGATATGATGGCTCCTAGACTCTTCTGTTAAACACGGCATCTTTTCAGCTTAATATGGCTTCATTGGCCTCGTGTAAGCCTAGTACTATTTCAGCCTAGTTTTATATTTAAGAATCAGGTCAACTGACTGTTATGATAGTTTTAGCTTTATACTGCAGATTCTTTTTGTTATAGCTTTCAGATCGATTCGGCAAATTTGGGTGAGACCTTTCCACCCGGATGAACAAGACAACAGCGATCTGGACATCGAGAGGAGGAACAACCTAGACTTCCTATGATACAATTAATCAGATATAACTTTAAATCTTGGTGGATGAACATTAGCTAACACTATCAGGACATCTGATACATAAACCTCAGCTGAAAGAGTTCATTGCTAGCAGCATATGGCAGCAATCAACATAAACAGAATTCGATAAAATGTTCCATGATGCCCCTGATTGCTTACTACTAAGTAGGTTACTCGTTTACTCGTTACTCATTATCATGGACTGCTGTTGCTATGAACAGTTTTGTGCTCAGGTCTCCGTCGTTGAACATCTGATAACTTCAACAGACAAGATTTCAGAAAGCTCCTGGTTAATAGTTATCGAAATAGAATAATTTACAAAGTGAGGCGGGTTTCCTTTTAAGGCTGTTTCCTATCACAGATTTGTTCTCGTATCGTCTCAGGGAATGTGTGCCATGGGTTAAAGCTCAGTCATGACAAAGGTTATGATACGGCAATGACTGTATGAGGTAATTCTGTCAAAGCCTTGTTCTTTTTTCCTCAAAGAAAGCTTCTATTTCATTCTTTCAGTGTACCTGAGGTAATTCTGTCAAAGTGTACCTTAGATGTCTATAGATATCCATATATCTATCTATATCTATCTATAGTATGTATATACATTTTCCCTTGCAACCTCACTTCTTCCTTTCTATAGTGTATATCATGGGCTAAACAACATTACATGACCGAGTCATAGCTCTGAGTCTCTTATTCATTCAGAGAAAGCGGACACAGTTAGCCAGGTTAGCCTTCAGATATGCTGCCTAAGTGGAAAATCGTACATTTGCCCCAGCTGAGATTTATAATTGTTACAGCACAGGCAGGAGAAATTAAATTTAACAGAGTGTGGAGGTGTTAGACCCTCATGTCTGCTGCGTAACTCATGCTCAGGGAGGCTTGTAGTCTACCAGATGTACTGCTAACACAGTGCTACAGGGCATAGACAGAAAGTCTGCCCAGGATTACCAAATAACAAGAGAAATCAAGTAAGGGGAAAATATAAAGTAGGTGAGAAGCCATCTTTAATCTCATACATATACAGGATGGGATTTGATCTTTGGCACTTATTTTACAAACACCAAGTGTGCAAAATAAAGTCAGCACCTTCCACCAATCAAATACTTGTCTTTTCTAAAACAAGGGCAATCTGTTACTTTTTATTAAAAAGTGACTTTGCATCAGATGTGATGGTTGAATTGTAGCTGCATGAAAGGTATGGCACTGAGATAGATTTGTTTTTGTGAGTTTCATCCCAAACCTGACGCTCACTGTGTTTGCATCTGAGGCAGATGAGTGAGTTTGAACACAGAGAAGCAGTGAAGAGGTCAAAGATCCTGCTGAGACACAAGCTGTTACGGCTGCTACATCACTTGCAAGAGCGTCAAATTAAGGATTTTGTGGAAACAAAAACAAAAAAACACAAGAGCTAGAACGATCCAAACCTCGGTGTTATTAAAGCTTGTGTTGATGAGGTGAGTTGGACTGAATTCATGTAGAAATCACCAAAACTGGCTTTCGCATCAGGATGGCATTCATTTGTTTGACAGTCTACTAGCAGGCGTTCGTCCAAAGTAATTGGATGTACTGTCATGAGGAAACGAGACGGTCCTGAAGTGGTTCGAGCTATTTGAATTTTTCTGCATGTGCATCTCTCTGTCTCAGGTGAAGGGCCACTGCCCTGACATTTACCACCACCACTGATCAATGTCTAACAACTGATGGTGGAAAAAAAGAGAACGTTAGATCAAGGCTAAAGCAGAAGTCAATCCACTTCAGTTCTCCTCCCCCTACATCATACACCTCGGTTAATATACCTGACACTGCAAGATTGAGAATCTGTCCGATTCTCCTAACTCTACCGATCATATTTTCTTCACTGTTCGGTAGATGCAACGAAATGAGTCGAAGAATCTGATCAAAAGCTGCTAAAAGATTTTCAGGGTTCTGTAATCCTGTTCGTATTAATAGACGCCCTGCTTCTTGGCTTGTTTTTGTTGCTTGCTAACCATTAGCTCGTACTTGACCCTGCTTGCATTGATGGATCCGACGCCGGTGTGAGGTTCCGCTGTGGAGATTGCGAGATGGCAGGGGGTAATCCAGTTAAGGAGGTTAACTAGGAGAAATGGGCTGTCTTGCCACACTGTTTTTGCTGCAGCCAGAGCTGTGATGTATCACAGCAATTCGGTGCTACAGAGGCAGCGCATTACGGAGTGGCACCAGCAGGGCTCATCACAAACCGGAAAGCACCGAGCTGAAGGACTAACAGCCAAAGTGGCCTTTTTCTTCATTGTGGCAAAAAAAACAAAAAAAAAAAGATACTATTTTTCCCTCTCGCTTAAATTAGAACTAAACATCTCCTTCTGTGTGGGATTACAGTTTAAGTGCACTTTTGCTGACTGAAATAATAGATTAAATGCTCTTTACTCCAGACCTTGTCTTTTTACTGGCACCAATCAGAGATTATTTAATTTCCAGACCTGCCCAAGGTGGAAAACTGCACCCGCTGGCTGGAGCTCTAAGCTACGGCAACTGGGTATGTTGCCAAACCCTTATACAAGCTCTGGTATTTTCCCCAGACAGAATGCTGTAACCTTTTATGCTGTTTCATGTCTAAGGAAAACCCAAATATATTAGATTTGTTGAAGGATAACGTGCACTACAGGCCATGTTTTAGGGCAGAACATCACCTTGGCCTTGCACTTGTTTCTTGAATGACTCCCGTAATTTTGGTAGTGGCAGTGGTAGCTCAGTGGTTAAGGGATCGGACTCCTGCTTGGAAGGTTGTGAGTATTAATCCCAACGCTACTGAGATACCACTCCTGGGCCCTTGATCAAGGCCCTTATCCCTCAATTGCTCAACCGTGCAAATGGGATAAGTATACGTTCTCTTCCATTCTCTTTCTTTCTTGGACCCTATTATAAGATCAATTTTGTATATTTGCGTTTTTGAATCATTGTAAATATTCCACTATAAGTTTCATCGAGAGAATTTTGGTTCCTTTATCGGGTATCCTGTGTAGGCATGTGAGTAAATGTGTTTGGGTTTTGGGGAAACGTAGAGACCGAATAATCAGTGGCTGTATTGATGTTTATGCGTATGATACTTTGTGTGTAGAAAACATGAAGCAGTTCTGTGTGTCTGCCTGCAAACGTGCGTTCGTGAGGTTTGCCCCAGGGGATCCTTCCTGGCGGGATTCAGTGTTAACGTCACCTGTGTTGATTTATTACAGTAATTGTGCTTCATCAACATTAATACAGAATGGCATCGCAGTAACAGGCATCAGCAATTCTCTTCTAAACTGCCGGCAGTGGGATAATCAATGAACAGTCAATAGCGAAACACCGGGCACGGTTTCAACTACTCATCTCCAGGAAATGAAGCATTTAATCTCACTCCGTTCTTATGATCGAGCACATTACTCTACAACATTTACGGATAAATCTGATACAGAAATAGCAATTACACACATTTCTCATCATGTGCACCGATTCGGTCTCATTAGTGCTGTACGAATGTGCTCAGAGAGAGCTCCCAGAGCAGAAGACCTGTTCTGAATCGTCTATAGTAGAGCGTCCAGAGAAAACTATCCCGTGAAGCATGCTAATAAATGTGCAATATATTCTGTAATAGATTAAAGGTGGCTAAAATACAAACAGATGGCTTCTCGGTTTCTGAATCGGCATCCAGGTGCGGGTCAGGACTTCAACACGTTTGCAGGAGAACACTAAATGCCACAGTGCTGCGTATGTGTTGTATGATTGAGCACTTGCTGCCTTGCTTCTTGTCACTTTTATAAAACTGTGACATTTTAAAAACAGCTCCTGCAATGAGTTTGCTTCTGTCATCCGTCCTATTCCACTGTCTTCTAGATAAACTCGGATGACAGCCTAGTCTTGCAAGCCAGGCTCCTAGCATTTTGCCAGAGTTTGCTGCTTTCTCAGCATGATGATGCGCTCTTTGAATTGACTACGGCAGCCGTTTGTTATGTCACTTCAAACTGATAAAAAGCATTTTCTTCAAAGGACCCTCAGAAGCGATCGGAAGTCTAAGGGAACAACCGATGGATTATTTTGCTTCTGTGATACTTTATGTTGAATGAAAATTTTCCTTTTCTTCTCGGAGCCCTGAAACGGGTACAAAAGATATGAGAATTCCTGTGGGTCTTGATATGTTGAGACGTTTCTGTAGTAATCTTTTCCAGAAAACTCTCCATATTAATTCATTCGAAAGGTCAATTTTTTTGGAAGGAGTCTCCAGTGTCAGCGTTTACTGTATGGTTTTTAATAACAGCTTGAAAATGCTTGACACGTTTGTGAGGGAAGAAGAATTGATAAGAAGAAGTTGTTTCTAGAAGGTTCCACAATATCAAATGTGTCTATGTAGCTATAAACGGATAAGAACAGTTGTGATTGTTTTTTAATGAAATACTTAATACCGTAAGAGCACCTTAGTTGTGTGTCTTGATATTTTCGTTCATATTATTCCTTACTTCATAACGTACAAGACTTGGTTCCACTTAAAGGAAATCAGCTGAAAGCACGTAGCGAAATTCTCCCGACCCCTCAGCTCTTGACATAAAAGAATTCTTCTCAGCGGATTGATGAGAGGACGAGTTGTGCCACTCCCCCTCCGGTCATCCCCCGGCACCTGAAACCCGGCTGTCTCAGACACCTCAGCCCTGTGACACTAGTATCATCACCTCTTTAGCTCCTTTCTCTCCTAGCTGCAGAAGGGACAGCAGAGGAGACATGGAGACGAATAAATTAAGACGTTGCCTAGCCAACGGGCAGGAGGGACTACTTTAGTACCCTGCTCTGGATATCAATGCATAAGGATACATACTTAATTAGAAATTAATAGCAAACCACAATTGGTGCAGTTCCTGTAGCAGCTAGGAGAGAAAAGACAGCGGGCGGAGTTGCGTTAAACATTTTCCCAGAATAAAGAAAATAGCAACAATGGATTCTCTGATTTTTTTTAGTCCTGGGGATGGTTTATCCAAGGGTGCAGTGACAGCTCACACTGAAAATGAGCTTCCTTTTCTTTTTGCACACTTACTCACTGACACACACACACACACACACACACACACTCTGGTTCTCGCTCTAGTCTCCCTGTCACTGCTGGAGCAGGGCCCAGTACACCAGGCAGGGTGCTACACGGCCTATTTGCATTGACATATTGACACCCTTGTCAGGATTTATAAGTACAGCGAGGCAGAGCCTGGCAGAGTGTGAGAGAGAGAGAGAGAGAGAGAGAGAGAGAGAGAGAAAGAAAGAAAGAGGGATAGAGAGAGAGAGAGAGACAGAGAGGGAGGGAGGAAGGAGACATCTGTAGAGATATCCCATTCCAGAAGGGACTGTCTCTGCCTTCTTCTTTTTTTTTTTAAATAAATGCACACTTCATAGGTCACAGTAACTGACACCTAGTTATTTTCCTCACATGTAAAAAAAAAACAACGTTCTGTCTGATTAACAAATATCAGATTTAAAGTCATTTAAACAGGGGGAAAAAATTGACATTTATTATGTGTGCCATTCCCCAAGCCGAGCTTCCCCTCACTCATTCGATTGCATCTGGCTAAATTGGACACAATCAAATATCTGACTGAAAGAAAGTTTGTTAATTGTTAATTATTTTCTCTCCCCGCCGGATTGGCTTACTGCCTCGTTCTTTTTTCCCTGCCATTTGTCACAGGGGCTGACAGTTGTTATGGATATGTCCCTGGGTGGATTTGGAGAGGCAGTCTGGCGTGCTACGTGGAAGCTGGCCGCAGCGTTGTGCACTCAGGGGGGCAGTTGGCTTCTGATGTAGAGAGAGCTTTGAAAGGGGCAGTGAAGCTGTTGAATTTTAATTGAAGGATGAATGATTTGACAGATTGAAGTAATAGATCGGTGAAGCGCTAGATAGAATGATCAGCAATTATTAGTTATTAAATGTTAATTGAGAATGAGAATGAGAATGAGAATCTGGACTACATCTAGGATGAGAATGACTCAAAATACTGAACTTTCTCTATATAAAATTCTGATTCTGGATTTTACTCAAATTGCTCAGTTTACTCATCCTGGTCTCTTGTAAAGACACGAACATAAAACGCTGATCTTTCGTTATAATGAGGATGAGAATGACTCAAAATCCTGATCCTGATCTCTCTATTGAGGAGGTGAATTGATTAGAATACTGTTTCTTGTCTACTTAAAAATCCAGATATCGCTCTGGTTAATATTCTTGATTTCTATTTATGGTCTGTATTGGGGATGAGGATAAATAAATAAATGCAGATCCTGGTCACTATTAAAGATGTTAATGATTAAAAACTTGATTTTAGTCTCTACTGAGGATGAGAAAAAAAAAAAATGTTGATCTTGGTCTATATTGAGGATGACAATAAATAAAAAATGCAGATCCTGTTCACTATTATGGGTGAGAATAAATAAAAAATGTTGATCCTGGTCTTTACTGAGGATGAAAATAACTAAAACATTTTGATCTTGGTCTCTATTAAAGGTGTTACTGATTAAAAATTTGATTTTAGTCTCTACTGAGGATGAGAAGAACATAAAAATGCTGATCCTGGTCTCTATTGAGGTTGAGAATAAATAACAATGCTGAGCTTGTGCGTTACTGAGGTCTCTGTTTGCTGAGCAGATCTGCCGTTCTTAATAGACTTACTCAAACGTGTTTAAAACTGACACTTTAGCCAGACAGTCCTTTATGTAGTGTTTTTACTAACGTGGCCGACGAGGTGAGCTTATTTTGTCTTAATCGACAAAAAATATGAAATAAAAATGAAGTGTGTATGCTGGGGTTGACCTGAAATCTCTGTTTTACCTGTCCACTGTTCTGGAGCATGCCATGAAGAACAGCGTGAACTCTGTATGTGAAAGACCTCCTGCGGTGTCTGTCTGAAGTAAGAGTCTCCAGGCTTTCGCCTCTATTGTCTGTCTGTGCGTGTGAGTGTGTGTGTGAGTATGTGTGTGTGTGTGTGTGCATGCCACCTCCAGCTCTGCGCCGCCGGCACAAACAAAAGTCACACCTTCAGAGAAAAGGTTCGGTGCTCTCATAGGAGCCCTTCTCTTTACCTGCCTCTTGTTTTGTTAGCAGTACGCAGATAAAAGCGGCCTGCAGGATTGTGGGAAGCGATTGCCTATGCGGCTGCTGCTTGGCTGATGAAGGCATTAGAAAGAAGGAGATGAAAGAGTGTGCGCGTGAGTCTTTCACTCATTAAAAGGAGATCTGGACGAACGAGGGTTGGCGTGTGTGTCAGAGAGAGAGAGAGAAAGAGAGAAAGAGAAAGCTAATCAGTAGCATTGCCCTAGCTCTAGGGTACTTCCTATTAAGATGGAGAGTTGAGGGAAAGCTCCGAGTCTCCACCAAATGTCAATGAGTCGAAAGGAGCTAAATGGCTGGACCGTGGTATCATTGACACCCTGAACAATCACAGTAATTGGAAGTAATGAGATGAGATCTTTTTTTTTTTTGCACACCACACCACTCAGACAGAGCAACAGCAGAGAAGAGAGAGATAAAGAAAAAAGTGGTAGGTGGGAAGAAAATGAGCAAAGAAGACAGAGATATTCTGACGCCCTTGTGACCTGTAGCTTCGCCGTTACCGTGGCAACCTCGTTTTGTTGTAATCCCACTGTGAAACAATTCATACGGCGGCCTTGAGCGCTGCGATCCTCACGTCTCACATCGTTACAGTGCGTGGTTCTTTCATTGGGGCCATGTTAAAAAAGCAGACACCAAGCCAACAGACATGAGGTTTGCTCCATGCATTTCTCTGTTTCTATTCTTTTTTTTTTTGATGATTTTTGTTAACCAAATTAATTTTATATTCATTGCCAGTCACAGGTTTTTAAACAGCTTTGACTGAATTGTGTACAGAATCTGGCAACCCAAGCTGTTTCTGACTTCTATTTTTTGTTTTGTTTTGATTTCTTTTTAACCGTGATTGCTGATTTATTTATTTATTGCTCAATTATTTCATCCAGTGTTTCAGAACATTGCAGGATCTATTTTTGTTTGATTCCACATCATTTGCATGCATTAGTAACGAGTCATTGACTCACATTGACACACATTCATATGGCAGATGTTCCACATCATCAAGTCTAACAATACACAGGTTAATCAACTTTTGGTATTTATATAAAAAAAAAATAAAAATGTATAAGTAATAATAATAGATGCTTCTATGGTGAAGTTTTCTTTAAGGAGAATTTTCTTCTTCAGAGTCTTCGGTGTCAGAACTTTGGAGCGGTCCCGGTCCCGGATTAAAATCCTGATCCACATTGAGATGACGATCTTAAACGGTGTAGATTACGCTTCAAAGCCATCTCATGGAGCTGATTTAAAGCAATCCCTCAAAGAAATACGGGCTGGGATTTCTCCACAGGAATGTAAAAGACTGATATTCGAAGCATTTGGTCGCAGATTTTCCTGATAACGGCTTATTAATTTTTTATGTTGAGGCGTAACGTTTTTCCTTCAGTAACTGAGAAATAAATTTGGCTTTAATCAGGCTGTCGGTGGCTACGGACCGGGAAGAAGACGAAGATGTTTGTGAGAGTACAAGAGCAAATCTTAAGCAAATGGTAGTGTCTAATTATTTGGCCTGACATGCCCATATGGTAGAAAAATAAAACCGAACACGACTCGATTCCTGCTGACGCACTGTAGAAATTCGGCCTGTTTTTGTTCTCGTAGCAGAACAGTCGACCCTCAAGACCCGAGCAGAATTTGTCCGTTCCTCATGACTTTCCATGTGCTTTCTTCTTTGCCGGACGTGTCCGTAATACGGTCTATAGAGAGAGATTGTGACAAGCGCGAGAAATGAGAAATGAACCCGTACGACGACGAACAGATTAAAAAAATGACAGAAAGACGGGAGGCAGCGAACATATCAGACCGTGTTGAATCAACCAGTTTCTCTGTCTGACTGCGAGAGGAGACGGAAGGTAATTAAAGAGAAAGAAGGACAGGGTGCTTAGAGAGAGCCGAAGAGAAAGAATACAGAGGAATCGCTAAGAAGAAGGGAAATCCTGTTTGGTGTAAGATTCGAGGAGGATGTTAAGAAGCAAGGATCTCTGGGAAGAAATCGATACGGCGGCTCGATAGAGAATACGATGCGTTTTTTTTTTGTTTGTTTTTTGTACTCGGGTGCTTGCCGTGATGCGTCTGCTCGCTGGAGCTGGTGCCCTTTGAGAACACGTTTATTTATTTATTAATGTTTCTGTAGTGCCGTTTTAGACGCTGTCGGATTCCTGTCCTTTAGAGATTCTACAAATGACTTATCTTGCAAGATCATGTGGAATGTGCTATCGTTCTGTCAAGCATGCTAACCACTGCTGAGTGATGATCATTGAGAATAAGGTGCTGGGGGAGAGGCTAGGAGGCTAGGCTGGGGGTGGGGGGCTGGGGGTTTGGTTTGTTTACCATCCGCACGCAACCACACAGTACATTATTAATGTTCAGTAGACGACGTCATCACGGCGGAAGAAACAACGGTGTAGCTACAATAGCTAGCGTGAGTGTTTAGATCTTTGTTTAATCAACCATCCACAAGGTCAGGAATGTTGAATGGGATGATAAATAAATGTAAATACATGTAAGAGTTCCTTCAGACCTGATGTACAACGGATCGTTTTATTTTCTGTATTTATAGAAGACTTTATCCGTTCGGCAGCAGCGACAACGAACGTTTTTTTACACACCGGAAATAAAACCCATTCCACAGTCGATGGAATGTGACGTCAAACGCACGTAACATGACGCAGCCGGTTTCT
>JAOTRN010000001.1:22196178-22208492 GCA_028566695.1 Bagroides melapterus
GCCTAAGACTTTTGCACAGTACTGTATAAGGAATAAACAGCGATGAGGAACAGCCAATCGGAGGCTGAGCAGAAATCCTTCCTTCAGATGTGTCTGTCGAATTATTTCTGTAGGAGAACGAGGGCAAAACTTCTTCAGCAGGAAAGTGACTCAAACATTTGTTAGGATATGAAGAGCACAAATAAAATCTCAGGACCAAGCAGCTGTGCTCCTGTGCTTTACACCTCCGGTTCTCTCGGTGTAAAAAGACAATCCTCCACTCCTCCTTTTCCCCACCCTTTCATTCCATCGCTCCAGTCATTCCTCCAGATGCTTCTCTCGTCTCTCTCTCTATTTTTCTTGCCTCCACCACAGCCAGTTGCTCCTGACAGTCACATGATTGACAGCTCTCGCATCTCTTTTCTAGTGTACTTCGTCTGGGATTTGTGCAGATGAAAGTTTTTTTCCATTTTGAAAGTCGAATAGTTCGTCCACTTGGCATTAGAGAGAATCTGAACGCTGTAAAGAAAAAAAAATCCACTCTGAATGACTTGCATATTAATATTTATCATCAATCTCTCTCTATTTTCTCTTTCTCACCAAAGAGCTAAGGTAAGATATGTGGGTGGTGGTTTCCAAAAAGGTTCACTACTGGAGTTTTTCTGAACTTGGCATCTCTCTTGGCAGCGCTCGATGCCCCTGTAGTGCTCTGCCCTGGCTGTGCTGGCTGTGTCCCAAACCTCTGCCTAGTGACTTTGAGCCTGGCCACAACACTGCTGTGTTTGGCATCGCAGCCTGCCAGCACATGAGTCATGAAAAATCCAGCCTGACACTTCTGTCTCTACACGATGACAAAATACAGCACACCTCACCTCTTCATTCTTCTTCTTCTTCTTCTTCTTCTGTCACTAGGATCAGGAATGCAGTCTGGATCAGTTTGGTTCTTGAAGTCTGTTCTGTCTCAAGCACTACAGAAAGGGGGCATGGCAGCTCAGTGGTTAAGGTGGTGTTGGTGTTGGATTACTGATCACAAGGTCATGAGATCAAACCCCCATCCACCAAGCTGCCTCTCTTGGGACCCTGAACAAGGCCCTTAAAACTCAGCTGTGTAAATGAGATAAATGTAACTTAAAAAAAAAACAAAAAAACTTTCTAGATGTGTCTGTAGCTCTGTTCTTCTCTGCTCTGTGCTGCTTTATTCTTCATTGTTGTTCCTCTTCAGGTTTCCAGCTTCATCTGGTTATTGTTCACTTCACTGTTGATGTTCACCTGCTCCATGTCTCCTCTATAAACTTTACATACTTTATATACAAAATCTTTCTTATTTTCTTGGACCATATAATCTATGCTTTTCTTTCTTTTTCTTTCCATCTTTCTTTCTTTTGTTCAGAAGGACACTCGGCATGACGTAAAACAGAACATTTAATGATAATTATTCCTCGAAACGGTCAAGGACGTGACTTGAAGAGTGAAATATCTCTGGGGAAAGACTGTCATGTTTTCAAAAGGCTTACAAGATGTGTGTGTGTGTGTGTGTGAGTGTTTGTGTGTGTGTGTGTGTGTGCGCGTGTGTATGTGTGAGTGCGTGCCTGTGTGCGAGCGTGTGTATGTGTGTGTGTGTGTGTGTGTGTGTGTGTGTGTGTGAGTGCGTGCCTGTGTGCGAGTGTGTGTATGTGTGTGTGTGTAGCAAAAAAAAAGCATAATATCATCACAATTAAGATCACAGTTGTGCTTTGAGGAGACACAAAGAGGTTTTTGTGAAGTTTAGCTACACTTTGATTCGGAATGTTTTCTGTCAGGGTTTGAAAGCAGAAGATCTTTTAAGGGTCGTCTCTCTAAAACAGCTCGTACCAGTGATGATTAATAATAGATGATTCTCCACACAGTGTTAATTTCATCCAACAAAGACTGACGACTTATTTGCTGATGAGATTATAAAACACACACGCACACGCACACACACACACACACACGTGCATGTCCTGTTGACTGTCTGGGTGGTTATGCCTGAAATTGCCCATTAAATGGAATGAGTTCGGGATTAGTCTGAAGAATATAAATGACCGTATCCTGGCCTCTGATTGGTCGAGCTGATAGTTCTGAGAGAAAGTGACATTGTAAACAAATAAAGTCCTTTTATACTGCAGGATTGTGGAGAATTCTGATCATAATGTGATAAAAGTACTGATTAATCTCATTACTTTTATCACTAATCTCATTACTTTGTCACTACTGAACCTGTTTTTGTTAAACACACATTGTAAAACAAAAAAAAAATCTCAATAATGAGACATGGTTAATAGTGACATTTATGACACAGTAAATTATCTAGGGATTAATCATAGCTCTTAATTAGAGCTAAATCGAAGACGATCTGATTGTGTGTAAACTAGGTGCAATGTAAACCTTTTCCACGTCACACAATGAGGAGATTTATATCCTTGCTCTTTAAACATGTTTATGTCTACAGTGTGATTGTTGTTCCTGCTCATGCTAGCTGCCCGTGTTTGTGGCTCAGATCAGGGCATACTGCTTTAAAAAGGAGTTTGAGCACACTGCTTTTCATTACCCTTTAGTCTTTGGGGAGACAGACAAGAGGGTATTGTATGACAGCCCTAGTGCGATCACATCCAAAATTGAGGCTTAAGATAGAAGAATATTGTGAGCTAGTGTTAGGAAGATTGCAATGAAGGTGAGCTGTGACGAAGACACGAGCTGACAAAATGCGATTACGGGTCAGTTTACAAACCGCATCGATGCAGCCATCTGTCTTAAACAGCTCTGATCAATGTCTGATCAATGGTAATAAATAATGATTGACACGTTTTTAATATACGGATGAAGCAATGAGAAATTGCACGTGTGTCTTCAGTCTTGAGGAGGAGGAGTGGTCTTTGTGGCAATTTATTAGAAGAGGTGTGGCCTTGTGACATTCAGTTCAAATGAAGGCGTGGCCTGTGTGTCCTTTCCAATAAAGAAGGTGCAACCTTTGTGTGATTCGGATCCAGTGAAGGAGGTGTGGCATATGTTTGTTAGTCTGTGTGAGTAGGCGTGGCTTGTGTGTCTTCAGTATAAGTAAAGAGGTGTGGTCTGTGTGTGTTCAGTCTCAGTGAGGAGGCATGACCTGTATGCTGGTCCTGTAGACAAAAGTGAAGGTGGTCTGTGGCTCCCAGTGAAGGAGGCATGGCCTTTGCCCCAGTCATTCTCTGTAAAGGAGGCGTGGCCTTTGTCTCAGCAAAGGAGGTGTGGCTTTTACCTCAGTAAGTCTCTGAAAAAAGAGGCATGACCTTTGTCTCATTAAAGGATGCATGGCCTTTGCCCCAGTCAGTCTCTGAAAAATAGGTGTGACCTTTGTCTCAGTAAAGGAGGCGTGGCCTTTGTCTTGGTAAAGGAGGCGTGGCCTTTGTCTCAGTAAGTCTTTGTAAAGGAGGCATGGCCTTTGTCTCAGTCAGTTTAGGAGGCGTGGCCTGCACGAGTCCTAGTGGATGAGCCATGGCCTATGTATCTGTCAGTCCCAGGAAAGGAAGTGTGTGTTTTCTGACTTGTTTGTTTCACTGAAGAGGCGTGGCCTTTGTATTTTTTCTACTGACCACTGTGCAGAATACTTTATCATATAGAAACATCTTAGAAATTATATTTCAATGTCTCTTTGTTGAGCGATGAGTATTGTATCTTCTCATAAAAAGACAAGCACATGGCTAAGCCGCAGACTCCAGCATCCCCTCGGCACCGAGCTTTAATTCAGTAAGCTTTGGGAATTCCGCATGCAGCCGGCGTGGGCAGGTTTCCCCGTACAGGAAGCAGTGATGAGCGACCTGGGCTTGCCCTTCTATCTTTCCCTGACAGCATTATATGGAAATGATCCTATTAGCAATGTTCTAATGTGTTCCCCAGATCCTGTACACTGAATTTTAATTCGAATGGTGGCATAAATATTTAATTTATTCAAATGTGCAACCACATTATCTTATACATTCACACTCTTCAGTTACCACATCCTAGTTAGCCTGGATGTTTAAAAAAAAAAGAATATTCAGAGATACACAGTGAAGAAAGAGCAATACTGGAGCAAAACATCAGTGATTAAACCGACCTGTTTTAACAACAGATTATTACATGAACAATAACGTTATTGGTGTCGTTCAGTAACGTAAATATCCCACATCTGCCGAATTCCCTGCCGTATAGAGTATAGATAAGAATTGTAATAATTTGTAACACATGCATGCTTTTCATAAAGAGTGCTAATCACTGTAATCTATTCTAACTCCTAACACCTAATATGAATTTAATTAGTACATGCCTCTATGTGTTATGTGTTCTTGTCACTTCAGCCTTCAGTATTAATAACCCCCTGTGTTACCTTTTAATAAAAAAATTATAGAATTTTAATACTGTTTTTCATAAACTCAAAAAAAAGAAAAGAAAAGAAATGAAAAGAACTTGAATTGTGTCGAAAAGTCACATTGTAAAGTTAAGAACTTTTATTTTTATCCTAAACTTAGTATACAATAATAATAATAATAATAATAATAATAATAATAATAATAATAATAATACAGTAACAGATTAGGATCAAAAGGGAGGAATATTACACAATATGAAAACGTCATAATCCTTCATTCTGAGTATTGGATGTAAAGCAGATGTGCTACATGTGGAAATCTAATCCTCAGTGTGCCGGCTGTTATTTAACCCTTCAAGACCTTTAGTAAGGGATTAAATTTATTCTCATAGACATACAGTGTAATATTCATCAGGCAACTGATTACGTCACCAACAAAGCATGGGTTAATAGTTTAAAAAAAGCATAAAAGCAATCAGAAGCTTTTATAATATCGTATATTTATGGATTTCTGGTTTGATTCCTGCCTCTGCCGTGTGTATAAAGAGTTCAGATGTTCTTCAAGGTTTCCTCAAGGTGCTCCAGTTTCCTTCTTCAGTACAAAGACATGCAGTTTAGGCTGAATGGCATCTCTAAATTGTCTGTAGTGTGTGTGTGTGTGTGTGTGTGTGATTGTGGTTGGAACCCCAGGAGTCTATATCCTTTGGTATATACTTTGGTATAGACTCCAGTAGTCTCCCTGTATCCCTGTGTAGGATAAATGGTAGAGAAAATGGATGGATGGATATTTATATGAGACCTGTTAAGCCAGTTTAAGCCAGTTTTAAGCTTACATACAAGGAAAAGATGGCTCGGAAGAAGTGTATACTAGCTGTAACCTTTCCCAGGTGGTAGCTGTTGGAGGATAAAGAAGTGCTGACCGGAAGAGAAGTCTGGATCTGGAAGGTGAACTGGAGACCTTTTTTTCCCCAATCATCAAATCATGGTCATGTGGATATACGTCTTAGAAAGAGTCCTGACTGAATTCAGATGCATCAAGCTTTGAAAAAGTTGGTAAAAAGTCTTAAATTTTATCTCAGCTTCTGACTTTTTGTCAAAAGTTTGTCTGTTTTTCTATAGAATCATACAATAGTTTAGTGACTGGAGGAATGGATCCATGTGGAAAAACCTCAGAGATGCTATTTTACAATTAACATTAAAAGATTAAATCTGTCTGATATGAATAAACTCTAATGAACCTTCAGAAGAAGAAGAAGAAGAAGAAGAAGAATGTTTCTTCTTGATTAAAAAGTAGTTTAGGTCTGGCATTAAGATAAGATAAATAGCTGACAAAAACGCTGATAAAATCTTTGGACGATCACTTCCTGTGTAGTGTCCTGTGTATACGGTGCTGCAAGCATGGATCAGCAGAATACACTTCTTTCCTAATTGCCTTAACCAAGAAGACAACAAAAAATCAGCTCCCTTAACAGGCAGGCTGCTCCATTAACCGTGGTGCCTCTCCTCCCTTCGCCTTACCTCACCTCACTCGCCTCACAGCAGCAGCAGTAATATTAGCACTGTGCTAATTGAAGCGCCTCACACACCACTGACTCGCTTGGCAGTATGTGTGCGTGTGTGTGCGCGTGTAGACACACTGTGTGCCTGAAACATTCCTAAAGCTTTGTGGCGAAAAGGTAAACAAAAAGTTAGCAAAGCACCTAGTGCTCACTGATTATTAGCATACAGTAAGTATCACTTGATGTTTTTTTATGTTTGTTTGGATTATGTGTGTTGGTAAATTTGTTATGTTAATGATTGGGATTAATTGTGCAGTGAATTTTAAACATAAAGTCAGATAGTCAGGCTAAAATTGCTAGCACGTTCTTCTTCTGCTTCATTTTTTTTTTCACCCTCAGGTAAAATTCCGACAGAGAGTTTGTGTCTGTGTGTAACTTTGTGTGTAGAACTGTAAGCTGTGGATGTTTGTGTGTGTGTGAGAGAGAGATATTTGCTTAGCTTAGCGTGTCAGCTGTGCTTTGTGTGCCGTTTATCTAGTGACAGCTTGTATTTGAATGTGATAATAGGCTACACACACTTACACACAAACACACACATCAGTCTTCTGACCCACATGAGTTTGGGACACACACACACACACACACACACACACACACACACACTCCCATGATCATGCAGGGACCAAAAGGCAATTTTCACTGCCACCACAGTGAGACCCACTTCATTAGAATTGGATAGCGAGTGACTTGGCTCCTTCAGCGCCACAAACCAGAGAGAGAGAGAGAAAGAGAAAGAGAGAGATAGAGGAGGGAGATGCAATGGAAGAATCTAATCTTCTCTTCCTTTTTTTGAGAGAGATGCTAGAGCGTTGTTATTATATTGCGAGTGTGTAGCAGCTACAGAGGTTCAGCAGGTCTTAGCACACTAGCCTGTGTTTGCTGTGGTGTGACTGAGAAGCTACGTTTTTGGAGCAAATTTAAGTTTGGCTTGCTTTTACTGGGTTGTTTTTTGTTTGTTTGTTTGTTTGTTTTTTTAAACACGCGGCTCTTTAATGAACTCTTACGGGGATTGGAGCGCTCTCTGCGGGACTCGTGTGTACCGCTACAGTCACTGATCTTCCTGTAGACGAGCGTGGAGGGGTAGCAGTGTGTATTCCTGCTCGTGTTCAATCTGACAACAGTAAAACAATGGATGTGAAATGGATCACAGCGGTGGACCAATGAGGAAGCAACATGTAGGATCGACAACATGGAAATAAAAATAAACACTACTCCTTATTGACTTTCTCCACCTGCTGCTCCACCAAAACACCACACACCATCCAGACTGATGGTACTTATCTTATTTTACGGGATAGCTTTTTTTTGTTTTTTAGATTTCATGATTCTGGCAGCACGCAAAATCAAAACGAAATTTTTAAAATTTACCTCAGATTTTCACAGATTTGGGCTTATTTTACTGGATAATTTCGTTCAGCACAAAATCAAAACGATTTTTTTAAAAAGTTACCTCAGATTTTCTACACATATGGACTGAGACGCATCTTTGCTACAACACCTTTCCGATTCTTGTGAGTCGAACATGAGTACGGCTTTCACAGGATGTCTTTATGCATTATATAGTTTAAAAGAAGAATCCTGTATTATTAATTTCAATCAACTCAAGTAGTTTTACTTTGCAAATAAGCACAAACAACTCCTACAAAAAGTTAGCATTTTTGGTCGCAAAAATGACAAAAAAACCCTCTGAAATGGATTGTTAATTATCGTGCTCAAATAAAGAACGTACCTTATTACGCTACATTCACAAACAGAGATTATTCACAGATTAAACTTTTTATTTATTTATTTTTTTTATTTAAGTCAGTATAAATTTGTTAGTTAACAACTTTCTAAAAATCTAAAAATCTAGACATGTTTTGGTTTAAATGCAAAATTAGACATCTTTTATTTAATTATTTTTTTTAGCGATACACGCTAGTTCTGTTTATCATGTACATTATAGCATAGAGTTTGTTTGCTAGCCTTAATATAAAAATAAGGATTTTTTTCCTGTTGTCGTTGTCCATCACTTTGTCAAATGTAACTATATAAATAATATAATAATTATACATAACACATGGTCACTGGGGTTTAGCGTAGTTAAGCTAGCAAAGTTTAGCAGTGTAGCTTCAGTTTCTGGAGTAGACTGTGAGCTGATATAAGTTTTTTTTTTGTTTTTGTTTTTTTTTTTTAACCTAGCTGCATTCTGCACAAACGTGTCACTGCCCAATTACTCATAAACTGCACTGTATATACAGTATGTGTGGAAAAGAGGTAAAAGTTTGCTCTGAGATTTCTGCCACAACTTTTCTACAATGACACTCACTTCCTTGTCTGGCAGCGCATTATAAAGTGTTGGGTATAGAAGCCGCCCACGTGGAGGCCGCAGACGGAGAACACGCTCAGGACCTCGTGAGGCTCACAAACTTTTACATTTCTGTGGTTTACAAAGTGGAAATGTTCTGTCGCTACTACTGTTAATTTACCTCTGACTGGAGTTTTATAATGCACTCGCTTACTCGCTTCTCTCCTTTCTATTCTCTCTCTCCCTCACTCTCGCGTCCTTTCTCTCCCTCTTTTTCTCTCTTTCTCTCTGTCTCTCTCACTCTCTCTTTGTCTCTAACTCGCTTTCTCTTTCTGTCAGTCTCTCTCTCTCTATTTATGCTTGCCCTGTCTGTCTGTCTATGTCTGACTGTCTTCTTCTCTCTCTCTCTCTGTCTTTTTGTCAGTCAGTCTGTGTGTCTGTCTTTCTGTCTGTTTGTTTCTCTGTCTGTTCCTCTCTCTCTCTCTCTCTCTCTCTCTCTGTCTGCCCCTGTCTGTATGTCTGTGTTTCTGTCTCTTTCTCCACTCTCCATCTGTCTGTCTGTCTGCCTCTCTGTCTCTTAGTTTCTTTGTCAGTATATCTGTGTGTCTGTCTTTCTGTCTGCCCCCCCCGCTCTTGGATTAGAGGGCATTACCTGTGCAGCGAAGTGAGGAGAATTAAATATTGCTTAGTGTTGTGTACAAATTGGACGAGGGAAAAATAACCCTCTTTAAAGTCGGTTATTAAATTTCATCATAAGGATAAGCTTCTGTCTCCCCTTTCTTTCTTTTTATTCCCTTCGCCAATTATACCCTGTTTACATTAGCATAACATCTTGATTATTCCTTCATGGATTTTTCCAAAATACTGTATATGGATTAATGACTGTGTGTAAAAATGGCCTGCGCTGCAGAAAACGCTTCACGTATTTGAACGCTTCACGTATTCGGACGCTTCACGTCACACCTAATGATGCTCGGTTTTCACTGTGATTTATGGTGAGTGTTTACTGTGGGCTACTTTAATCCTGCAAAATGATTTTTTTTTGTTTTTTTTTTTAAATGCCACCTTTGTAATGTGTTCCCAAGCCAAGTGGGAATTCGATCCCCAGCAACAACTCAGAAATGCCTTTGAAACCCTGCGGAGGGAATGACACACACTGGACATCTGCTGCGGTGCTGAAATCTGCCTGAGATAATCCCATTAAAATGGCAGTTCATTAAAATGGGAAAACACACTGAGGGAGATTGGGTTTCTTTACACCGCTGGAGGAGTACAGCATTATACCGGAGTGAGAGAGAGAGAGAGCGAGAGAGAGAGAGACAGAGTGTACTTGGTACACATGGTTTATTACTGGACGCTGGTTCGACCCAGTACACTGGCACATAATTGGTTTGTCCCTTTGGTGTGTTTTGAATTTGTCTTATCAATAAAATAGATCATATTAACCCGTTTTACCAGTACTCTAGAGTTCCAGTCCACTCTTAGCAGAATGTTAATCGACTTCTGGGACATTTTCAATCAGTATAAACAAAATCAATGAATTTCGATGTAGAAATCTGATCTAAAATGAGTCAGGAATCTGTTGGCTTTCAGTGGGAGACGTGTGTTTTTCTCTCTGTTGAAAATCTTACACTGAATTTTATAGGATGAAGATGAACTTCTTCTCTTAGGGCATCTCAGAGAGCAGAAATTTCTCCGATATTCGTTCGAAAGTTTACTTTGATAGAAACATGTTCAAATAAGGTGAATTAAATTAGATGGAGCTCTTTGACCTGTAGATGTACATTTGTTTATATTTTTCTCTCGATGTGCCTTTGTTTTGGTTCTGATCTTGTCTCGTTCCTCCTCCTGTCATTGGTTTGTGTTCACCTCTTCTGTGTTGTGTCTGTTCATCTTTAAATCAAGCTTTATGTCCTACTTCTCTTCCTTTCTGGTTACCTTTGTTTAATCTCCTTTTACTTCCTGGTTTGGATTCTTGCTTGTTTCCTCGGCTATGTTTATGATTTATCCTGCTCTGCCGCCTGCCTGTATATTGGATCCTGTTGTGTATTCCGACGACGATTCATGGATTGCCCTAAATAAATATCACACCATGCACTTGTGTCCTGTACATCTCTCAGTTGTCGTCTCAGCTCTAGACAAACATATTGAAGGATAATATTTGCTGTTGTCTACGAAGCATCTTTTTCACGGTGTAGGACAACCGAATAAGCATCAAACCTTTATAATCGTACGATTCCGTACGACCCGATGTCCATAATTGGTGAGAGATTCCCGCTCGGTTTTGGCAGCATGGATCCAAACTTGGGGCTCCGGTAATCGTCTTAGCCAATGGTGCATGTGTCACCATCTTTTTCTGGTGAACTTGCTGTTTTTGTAGTGTGGTTGTGAATAGATCTCGGGAAAGCGCTAGCTCAGTGGTTAAGGTGTTGGACTACAGGTAGGAAAGTCATGAGCTCAAATCCCAGAGCCACCAAGATTCCACCTCTGGTCTTCTGAGCAAGGACCTCAACCCTCAGTTGCTCAGCTGTATAAACAAAAACAAGAACAAGAAAAAACTCAAGGGGAACCAAGGAATCTACCAGAATATCCAGGAATCTACCTTTGGCCTTGAAAAGACTGCATCACTAACCAGACCAATACAAATGTGGGCAAATTTGTAACAGCTTAAAGGCATCAATCTGTTGATCTCGTCCTCCATGATTCATCAAACTCTGATTGTTTATCTCGGTGCGCTTAGAATAGCAAGACCTTCTTCTACCACCTTCTCCCTTCCACCTTTCATCTTCTACCTTTCACTAGTTTTTGTACAAAAGAAGAAAGCTGTAATGACCCATAGATCACCACAACATGTATAAAACCGAAAAAAAATTATAGAACACTTCATAATGTTGGGACGATTAACACAGTCAGGTTTACCTGGCTCGATCAAATGAGTGTAATTCTTTCTTTTTTTTTTAAATCAAAGGAACCCGGGAATTCCTCCACAGGCTTTACTCAATTAAAGAATATATAAGTGGCTGATGAATTTCCATAAAACATAAACACCGAGCGTGCTTTCCCTGGTGTCACATCCGGACGACATCATTTGCATGCATATTGTTCCATACCTTTATGAGTTCTTCTCCGAAACAGGCAGAGGAAGAGCGAGCAGGGTTCAAGCAGAGTCGTGGGGAAAAAAAGATGGATGCAGGAATTTAGGCGAGACAGATATGGCAACTGTACAGTACATACAGTGACACTGCGTGTTTTGGAGAATTAAGGAGTTGCATAGAACTAGAATACGTTCATTAATTTACTCCTCTGGGAGTCGAATGGTTGGAACGGTGGAATAAAACAGATAAAAAAAAGCAGATGCTGTACTTTGGTACTCAATAATTCATTCTTGAAGGAAATCCTCCTTGTTGTTGTTCTTTAAAATAAAATGTACTACAAATCCTACCACCGTGCCACCACCAGCCGTAGTGAACAGCCGTAGAGTCTACACTAATAAAATTGTGTTGTCTTTAAACTCTAATTCCCAGAACACAACACAACACAACACAACACAACACACTACAGCCTACAAACATGGCCACTGTGTACTACAAGTCCTGGCTTCACACAAGACTGGAACATCCACAAGTCTCTGGAGTTCTAATCACACACACACACACACAAAACACACACACAACACACACACACACACACACACACACAACACACACACACAACACATGCACAACACACACACACACAACACACACACAACACACACATACACACAACACACACACACACACACACACAACACACAATACACACACAACACACACACACAACACACCCACACACAACACACACATACACACACACAACACACCCACACACAACACACACACCCACACACACACCCTCACAACACACACATACACACACAACACACACACACACACACACACACACACACACAGACAGTCAAAGTTTTAGAGGGACTTTGTGAAGTAAATGTTAAAAGTAAATGTAACTGTAGTATGCAATGTTAAAAGTCCTCAGACTTTTTACTGAAGGTATTTTGTTTTGTTTTGTTTTGTTTTGTTTTGTTTTGTTTTGTTTTGTTTTGTTTTGTTTTGTTTTGTTTTGTTTAATCTGTATTCTGTTTTCT
>JAOTRN010000001.1:22249530-22264098 GCA_028566695.1 Bagroides melapterus
AGCCAGTTATAATTTGTACTTATACATACTTATATGAATATTAATAACATAATTAATAATTTGTTTCATGAATAAGCTGTAGCTTATTTGCCTACCCTTTTGACTGCTATCAATCACTTTAATCCTTGACTGTTATGTGTAATTTTTAAAATTTTACATAAAATACAGAGCTAGAAGAATTTAATAACAGATGTAAAGTGTTTTGGGGGGAAAAGGGTAGATCTATATTATGCAGGACATGCTCAGCCAGTTGCCTCTCCATTTTTACAATTTTTTAAATGATTTATTTCTTTTAGAGAGAATCAGATCCATTATTTTTTTTCTTTGTCGTCGTCCGAATTTCATTCCTTATCTTGCCGAGACCGTTCTTTAGATGGGGCCCATTTCACAAGCCTCACACCTCACTGACATTGATGAGAGCGCGTCACATTTTTGGCACGAGTGTATCCGTCACGTGTGCGACTGTGTGTTTCTGATGGACTCACGAAAGAATGTGATCCATGAAAATACCTCATACACCTTCATCTTCACTTCATTTCCTGAGACACTGAGCGCGAGAACAATGCCTTATACTGGATTTGAATGTATCGGCATTTCTATCTGCGAAAGTACGGCTTCACTCATAGAACTCGTTTCGTATCGTATCGTATCGTATTGTATCCGACACACAGAACCAGAGGCAGCTTCTACCAAACATTACAGAACCAAGCAAAACCGAGATAACATAACACACTCCCTAAAACGCCGGCTACCCAGTGGGTTCGGGAGGAGGGGGAAAGGTAGAAAAAAGTGACACTTGGCCTCTCTTTTTCACTTCAGACGTGTTATTGTATTGTGAAACACACATTTCTGTTGTGACTATGTAGCGAGCTATCCGAAGTTTTGTGCTAAAAAGCCGTGCGGCAAACGTGGGGCAAAGCCAGACCTCGCAGTGCGATATTGTAAATAAACATTGGTGTTGACTGTATTTAATAAAGTTTATGACTGTTAACTCTTTACTTCTCAGAAAAAAAAAGTTAATATTATATCCTATGAGTAACTGTTGGGTTACTTCAATCAGCCTGCTGCGTCTTGGCTGGCTAATGTGGGGAAAACATTCAGATGGACTTTACGTGCACTGCGTCTATATGCACTTTGATTTATCAGGGAAACTTTATTAATGTTTTGTAAATGTTTAATATATACATATATATATAAATATATACATATATATGACACTTACGCGTGCCATGCCAGTTTTTACATCGTCATCGAAATCCTGTATTTTATTTAACCAATGACCGATTGATTTATTTTTGTGACTATTTGATTTACCAATGGATTGACTGGTCTCAAAGTAATGAAGTGTTTTACCAAAGTTACTGTGAACTTGTACCTTTCGATACAGTCAATTTATTTTTCTTAAGAGAACAACTCTATATCTATATATTTAATGGGCCGGGAAGTGCATCTCATTGTTTCAGTTTCTGTCATGAACAACTGCAAAAGTAGGAATAAAAAATGTGTTCTGAAAAAGACAATACGCTTGGCCTTTCTGTGTCTGTGTCTCTTGCAGATTAGGATCGTTTATGATCGTTGTAGACGTAAAGGTACAGTATAGAATTTTATTTCTTGTTAGAATTGCCAGAGTTTTATTCGTCACGCCTCTTAGAATACAGGAAATACTCACTGATATTCGGACAAATTTAGCCCCTGGGTTCTTAAGAGCGATCGAGTATCAAGGATTTTCTGGATCGACTGAAAAACTGGAAGTTAAACACTTCACAAACACAAAGTGACACAATCACTTCAAAGATAAATACAAAAAGTAAATAAATAAGTAACTTCAGATACAGTCTGAAGAGTTCGGGATGGAGAACTAAACAGGGAAGGTCGTTTGGTGGTACCATCATTCAAAACCATGTTAGCTAAAAAAAAGAAAAGGGATTCTTGTTTATTTTTAATGAATTGTGACTCACATACCTCCAGATAGTGTTCTGATATTCAAATATATTCAAAATATGCATATTTCAGAATCAGAATCAAGGCTAAACAAAGCGCATCAACACACCGAGGCAGCCATCAGAGGTGCCATCTTGAAGATCTGATATTCACATGGAACCCATTTAGATGATGAGAAAAAGGGGAAAAAAAATATATTTCAAAACGATGGCACAATAAACCGGAAGTCGTGGCATCTAAATGAGTACAAGGCTAGATTAGATAAAGACATGCAATCTAGTGATGAAAGAATTTATTGAAAATGCCAAGCCAATTCTACTGATACTGTTTTTCTTTTTTCTTGTATTACTGAATAAACTATCTGTCTCCTGTTCTGTTCTCTTTCTGCTGATGCGTACACCCACATGTTTTCTTGCACTTAAATATAGATTATGCAGAAAGTTTCTGCTTCCTTTATCTAGTCTGATTATCTTCACTTTGTTGTGTTATAGGCACCCGGTGTCGCACTGACCGCTCTATGTTGTGCAAGATGGCGATGCTCCAGCAGTATTGCATGATCCCTGCGTTCCAGCGAATCTGCTGCAAATCCTGCAGCGCTGCCAACACGACGAGCGTCGCTGTCCCTACACCGACTGGACCGACTCTAATCACGCCAAGAGTAAGCACGAGTAGTCAAGGATTCACCGTGAAACCCACAAGTCCTCCGTCGGGAAGAATTATCACAGAAGGCATTGGATATGCAGAATATAACGTCTGGGAATACACGGTCCTGACAACAGGCACTAAGGTTGAAGCTACGACTCCGAGCGTAATACACATAAACACAGCAAGCAGCTTCTTCACAGAGCCACACACACCAACGCCAGTCGCCATGACGGCGCAGACTACAAGCGGTAACGTCACCTTGTCCGTCACGGATGTTACGATACGCAACACTGATACAGATAACAACAGCATCACTGGACTGGATGAGGTACACGTCACTACGGTGACCAGCCCCACTGCGGACTTTGATGAATCCCAAGTCGGAATGCCGATCCTAACCAGCGGGGATGATGAGTTACCCACTTCAGGCTGGCATGATACTGAAACAGTCACTAATACCAGCATGGCTCTAATATTAACGACACTAATGCCGACATTTGAAGAAGCATCAAAACCTGAAGGAAGTACTGAACCATTAACGTCCTCCATGACCACGCCAACCACAGCGACAATGACCACTTCATCACCAACGATAGACAAGGTGACGACAACAACCAGACCAGCCTACAAAGAGGAGGAAAACAATGCTATAGAGGTTCCTTTCCAAATTACCGGTGCAGATAACGAGTTCCCAGAGAACAACATCATTCCAAGAAAAGGGCGCGTCTTCCTGCGGGAACGAACGCGCAACAAGCGGATCCAGGAGCTTCTGGAGGAAAAGAGGAACTTTTTACGCCGAATGAAACGAGCTCAGGGCTTTTAAAGCCTCCTTTCTCTTATAGAGAGATCTGGCAATGCTACTTTTAACTACACACAACATTTTGGTGCTTGGGTCAAAAATTCCCCATATGACAGAGCAAACTGAACTTTGTGGAGCTAAACCACTAGCAGATGTTTGCACAGTAGCTATAAGCACAGTTTTTGGGATGGGCTACCATCAAAGGTCAGAGATTTGAGCGAGATTACTATTGTTTTTTTTTTTTTCCATGCCACATCTAGAAGGCATGTTAACACATAAGAATATGGGTAATAAAACTAAATTATATGGCCAAAGGTTTGCGGACCCCTGACCATCACAACCAAATCTGATTCTTCCTTAAACTGTTGCCACAAAACTGGAAGCACCCAAACGTATAGAACTTCTTTGTAGCTCTCTCCAGCACAACACACCAACACTCCTGTACACGAGCTGGCGTGAGCTCCAGGAACTCATGGTGTGATGACGTAGAACTAGAAGAAACTTTGGAATAAACTGGAATTCTGAATATTCCCCAGACCTTCTCAATCAAATATCAGATCTGATCTCACTAATAGCTAAATAATCACCGGAAAACCATATTACCCAGAAGATCTGCGCTCGTTATAAGAGTGACGAGGGAATACGGCTGTTAATCTGGTCGGGTGTCTACAAACATTTGGCTAAATAGTCACTCTATGTCAACTTTCTCCATCCCTTTAACTGTAAAATTCATTCCAACAATGGATTCCAGCATGGAGCGACTTCATTCCCTTGAACTTTCCACAGGATCGAGTTGTCATTGACGTGATTCTGGTTCGGAATCAATTCACATGACCAGTGCATTGAAACAGGCTGATAAGATTTCAATCATTAATATATACATTTATAGGGTTTCCGGCACATAAAGTAAAAATTTTGACAAAATTTGACCTTCATTGGCTCTTATACTATGCTTCATAAGTCCTATTTTGAAAAAAAGTTCTCTATAGTAATAATGAGAATCATTTTTATTAATAATATTGTCATGCTGGTCTAATCACTAACTCGAACCACACACCACTTCCAAATCGTGGTAGCCCAATGTGGCTCAGGTGTTGGACTACTGATCGGAAGGTTGCGAGTTCAGATCCGACAAGCTGCCACCACAGGGGCCCCTGTGCAAGGCCCTTAACCCTCAATAATCAGTTGTGTGAAATGAGATTTAAAAAAAAATTGATAGGGGTCAGTTAAATACCACGAACGTAAAATTTAATACACAAATTTTGCCACACAGATCTGGTCAATTAGAAAATTCAGGAATTTACAGACCCAAAGCAAGAACAAAACCTCCTGTAAAAGAAAATATATTTGTGTAAACGGGGAAGATTTAGTTCGTATCATTCCACGTGGATAAACACTGTATTTATTCCAAATTGAAATGAACCATGAGAAGATGTTTCTTCTTGGTTTAATCTATTTTTCATCTGATGTGTAAAAATCAGGGAGCCATCTTTTTTTTTACTGTTTGGGTTTATCTCTTATTGGCCTGGTCAACATGCACGCAATATTTTTCGTGACACCTGTCACTGATTTTTTTGTATATATTATTTGTGGAATGCAGAAAAAAAAATATTTTAGAAAAAATTTATATTCTGAAAAATAAAGTATTATTTAAAAGCATGATATCGATTATGACTCGGTGCTGCGTATTTGAGTTTCTGCTGTAGGTTGTTATTACACCATCACGACCACCGGATGGAGTCAGCGTCCACTGAATAAACTGAAAGGAACAGGAAGGTTTCCCTTTCACGGGTCTCCGTTCACCGTGAACTCTAAGTGCTTATATACAAGATGGAATAATGTTATTTTCCTCCTTGGTCTGTTTCTCCTGATATGGTTTTTTTTTCAGGTTCAGGTTGATGGCCCCTCGTTTTAGATATTGTCTGAATGGATAAACGAGGGAGTGTGAAGCTCATTCCGGTACCAAAGCAGTAACGTTTCTTTTGCTGCTGTAGATCTGCGGGGATCTGAGGGGATCTGAGGGGGATCTGCGGGGATCTGAGACATCCAATCACCATAAAGTTCATAATAAGAGCTGATACGTGGTCATGTCCTGAGCTATGAGGTACTGTGGCTGTGTGAATGTAAGGACAAGACTTCCTGTCGGAACAGGAAACCAGATTGTACACTAACCATTTCTTTTGTATTTGTTCTCTTTCTTTCTTTCTTTCTTTCTTTCTCACTCTATCTCTCTCTCTCTCCTTAAATCTCTTACTCTGTTGTTCTGTTTCTCTCTCTCTCTCTCTCTCTCTCTCTCACTCTTTCTCTATACCTTGTTTTTCCACTAAGAATGTACAATGACTAATTTCTAAGTCCTAGAACTTCTCTTTTAGACATTATTAAAGTTAAAGTCTGTCAAAAGAAGAAGGTTAGAAACAGAATAAATCAGACGCTCTTAGACGGATTTATCTTTCTCTGAAACATGAGTCTAATCATCATCATCAGTCTGCTGTAATAAACAAAACAGAGACCAGAAACTTTAGAACTGAACTTCTTGTGTCTTATGTCTGAAGCTCAAACTTCTTTTGGCTTATTTTAAGAAACGAGTAGAGACAGAGTAGAAGAAAGAAAAACTCTTTTCCTCTCTGGTGAGACCAGTCAGAGGAATAATGTGAATGTGACGCTGTTCCTGAGCACTAAATGATTAAAGTAAAAATGGTCCTGATGGAAAGCATTTCATCAAATTATCTATTCAGTAAAACCCCCAAAAACGTCTTAAACACGTAGAGAACATCAATGAGGTGAAAAGAAAAGATTAAAATATTCCATTTAACGCCATTTTAGTCGAGAAAAAAGTGCTGAAGTATGCAACGAACACTGAGATGTGGTAATATGACTCATAACCTCACACTGCTGATAGAGAGAGAGAGAGAGAAAGGGAGTGAGAGAGATGAAAGCAAGAGAGAGATGAATAATGCAAATAGAGAGAGAGAAAGAGAGAGATGAAGAAAGCGATATAATGCAAACGTATAGCTCGAGAAAGAGAGAAAGAATGGAAACAGGTAGATGAAAAAGAGAAGAATAGATGAGGGAAAGAACAATGAAGAGAGAGTGCAAGAGCGAGATGGAGAGAGGAAGAAAGAGATGTGTGTGTGTGTGTGTGTGTGTGTGTGTGTGTGTGTGTGTGTGTGTGTGTGTGTGTGTGTGTGTGAGAGAGAGAGAGAGAGAGAGAGAGAGAGATTTGATATCTAATGAAAGAGAGGTGTTTTATCTTTATTCAGGCAGAGAAATGAAACTAAGAGGTTCAGCTGGTTGGAGTGTAAAGCTTATCTACACACACACACACACACACACACACACACACACAGTGTAATATTTAATAATAATTAATAATAGTTAATAATAATTCAGTTATTCCAATATATTTTCTACAGTTACTGCAACAGTATTCCTAATAAACTTCAAATCAATGTAGAAATATTATCAGAAGTTTTATATTCAAAAAATGTATATAAAATAAATAATATATACACATTCAAAACACTTCAAATCATTATTCAGTCTGCATTTTCTATCCCAAGAAAATGGGATTCAATTTCTCCATATTAATATTTAATTTAATTAATATTAGTTAATATTGACAAAGTTTTGAACTTTAGTCACAGATGTGAGATGAAATTTTCATGAAACATTCTCAGGTTTAGAACCTTGCACTGTAGAGTTATTATTACCATCCTGATTTTTTGTATGAAATAAATCCATATGAAACAAGACCATCCGTGTTGTCAGAAGATCATGACGCACGGTCAGGGCCACGGAGCTGCAGATCGTTTCTGAGGTTGGTTATTGACAGACGTGACTGAACTGTGGACTTGACCTCCATAAATCCATGAGAAGATCGATCATCCTCGATCAGGCCTGAGTCAGAAACAGGGGGCCTCCGTGGGAGCAAACTCCAGACCCGTATATACAGGGAGGGGAATTAGTGAGACATAAGGAACAGGGGTGCGGAGGCTGGAACGAATAAGCAAAGCCCTGCCAGACCACCGTCAGCACTTCATGACATTTACAGCATGTAGCCGACTCCATTATAAAAAGCTTTTATACAACTGAGCAATTAAGGGTTAAGGGCCTTGCTCAGGGGCCCAGCAGTGGGAGCATGGTGGACCCAGGATCCGAGCTCACAACGTTCCAATCACTATTCCAACACCTTCAACGCCAGGCTGCCACGTCCTACATGACAACTTGCACAGCGAATTCTATTTAATTCCATTCAATTCAATTTCATTTAATTAAAAAATGTTAGCAATGTACAAAGATTCAGGATTAATATTAGACTTTATATTTAAATGTGTTTGTATTTATCCCCAATCAACAAGTCTGAGGTGACTGTGGTGAGGAAAAACTCCATTAAATGGAAAAGGAAGAAACCTTGACATTAATTCATAACTTAACGAGCTCTATCACGCTTGGCATTAAGATGTAGCTCCCCTCAGTAATTTCACGAATTTCAGAATTCTTTATTAACTGGCTTTATTGACCATCCAGGTGGATAACCATAGACTCAATAAATACAGTGAGAATTCATTGGCCGCTTAATAGTAAGGATACTGAGGATAATACGATAAATAAAACGTTATTAATAATTAATACGGGTTACACACGTGCTGAAGAAAAGTTAATGCAAGTCCAAGGTCAGAGTCATGATTAACTGTGACGCCTCGGTTTCTGACAGTTTCTGCCCCGTAACCTTTCACAAATGAGTTCTAATTAATACTTTTAACCAAGTTATTTGTTGAGTAAATGGACAATCACCTCTGTCTGAACGCAAACGATTATAAAAATATTAGTATTCTCACCGACACGCCCTAGCTACACTTCGGAACGCAGATAACGATCGTGATGTGGCTTTCTCATTATTTCTTCACTCCTTCGCTAATTGTCTCCAAAATAGCATTTGTGCTAATTACGTTTTCACAAAAAAAAAAAGAAAAAAGCAATTATGAAGCTTAAGAAAGTTTTTAAACTAACAGAGACGCTTTCTGGATGATGTCGAAGGTGCACCGATTTCACAGAAAAGAAGGAATATTTCCCAACAAAGACACCTCAACAAAGTCACCTGATCTGTCACATGACTGGTCTTCTAATCACATGACTGTAAACAATTTCTATATATGTGTAACTACACTAAATTTATATGAAAAAAACACTATTATGGGACATTCATAATAAATGTCTTACATTATTATTATTTTTTGTTTGTTTACATTTTGTTTGTCTTATTTCTTTTATTATTTATCTTGTTTTCATGGGGTGTCTCAAATTCCTGTTTATATATTTCCCCTGGTAGTCTCAGTAAAAATAGAAATAATTATGAAACACTACAAATTCTTAAAGTCAAGCTTGAATAAAAAAATAATCTGGCAAAAAAAAAAAAAAAAAGGAATGTCTTTCACACCTTAACATTAATCCAAATGAGACTGACCTGGTCAAACATGTAGATCATCTTACCAATTGATAGAAATGAACCAGCTTTAAAAGAACTTCACTGTGATCATTTTGGACCTTCAGTGAGAACAGACCAACCCTGTGAGGATCCTGAGATATCTACAGATGTTACAGTACCAGCTCCAGTTGGATTCAAAGAGAAGATCCCAACTCCATGTGGTGTTTGAAGACAACAATCTCCTCATCAATACACAAAGATCAGACTGTATCTGACTGTATAAAGGACATTATTCATAATAAGAGTCTCTGGTGTTTATAACACTTTATAATCACACCCTCCAGTGTCACCTAAATGAGGATGAGGTTCACTTTGGAGTCTGGTTCCTCTCAAGGTTTCTTCCTCTTCCATCTAAGGGAGTTTTTCCTCACCACAGTCACCTCAGTTACCTCAGACTTGTTCATTAGAGATCAATACAAACACATTTAAATAGAAGTCTAATATTAATCTTGAACTTTTGTCTAACATTAATCTTTATATAATAAATGTTTTGTACTACATTTCTTTTGTTCTGTAAAGCTGTTTTAAGACAATGTCCATTGCTAAAAGCGCTTTAAAAATAAAATTGAATTGAAGACGATCTATCAGCTTGAGCAGCTTCACCTTTTCAGCAGCGTAGTACAGGCCTGATCATTTCACCCTTCTGTTTTGTTTATTTGTAAACTCTAGAGGAAGTTAGAGCAGCGTGTAGGTTTATCCTTCCAGAATCTATACACAGACAGGAAATTGCATTTTCTCTCAGCGTTGTCGTAAGTCACATGCCGCTTCATCTCACCTGCTACGGTGCTACTTCGAATATTTCATTCACAATATCGAGATATCCTTTTTTTATAAATAGAAATTTTTTTTTTCTCTTCAGTAGTGATTGTAATTTCTTGCCATTACGTGTTGTCTTGACACCATCTGCTCCTGCTGGAGATTTCCTAAGATCAGTTTGTGCACCTTACTGCCGAGGCTTCTCTGTTTTTTGGCTTTTTCCTTTTATCTCTCTCCCCAAGTTTTCTACAGAATCTAGGATCTGGGTGTGTTTGTGCTCCAAGATTTAATAATGGATTTGTCTGGATGTTTGATTGTGTGTATGGTGATTTTTATTTTTTTTTTTTCAGTTCTCTTTGTTTTGGGTCCGACCTACTTTCAGCTTTCATCCAACTTCCTCTGCAGCACATCGTTGTATAGCGTCATTGTTTGGTGCTTCACTTCCTTTCTGTAGAGATATAACTAAACATCAAGATTATTTGGAATGAGCAGATGATGTTTTTGTAAACAGATTTTACACTTACGTTTGGTTGAGATTAATGGTGTTTACTGGGAGATGAATTTATTAGCATCTGACCAAAAAAAAATTGAAAAGTGACAAAAATGATAGAAAAATGTTTTTAAAAAAATAAAAATTTGACAAATATTGGACACCAAACCTGAAATTTAAAAAAAAAAAAAAAAAGGAAAAAAAAAATACTAAACATTTAAAAAAAAAATGAAAAATAGAAAAAATTATTAAAAAAAAAAAAAAAATTGGCATATCTCTCATGTCTTTCATACCACCTGGCAGTGCTATTCTTCATATTTACTGAATCATTTCTAGCATATTTTTGCGTAGCATATGGATAATTGGAGTCTTTTTACTTCACTAATAATGTCAGCCATCACGTTCATGCACATCCTCGAGTTCTCCACTACTCCAGCCGATTTCAACACCTTCAAAACCTTCAATCTGCCTGCTCACATCTTTAAAACCTCAGCGGATTCTTCTCACTTCCTTTTATATTTTATTACTTTTTACTTTATTTATTTGCTTCATTTATTCATGTGACATCTGGCAGCAAGGCAGCGCCACCTGGATGTTCCAGGCTTCTGTTAAACTCAAAAGTAAAAGATCTTTTGAAGAGAGCTCAAATTTTCTGGCATGTCTAATGGGTTTAAGACATCTGCAAAAATGTTTAATATCCACCCAGAAAGACCGTCTGCGTCCATTTTTGAGATGTTTTCACAAGTACGGAACACACAGGAAACGTCCATGTCCTTGTTCTCACTTCTCCTTGCAGTGTTTTCTACCTGTTTGTCCTTATAATCTGAACAAAGCAGGAGTCTCTGTTCGAGCTAGACGGTTATCACAAACCTGTTTCACGTTACCGGAGTTTAATCTAAGCGCATCCTCCATGTCCATGTCTTGGAGGACCACAGCAAAGCAGTGCAGATCATTTTTATCAAACCCCCACAGTTTTATTCATCAGCGTTCATCACCTGTACCTGCTTTAATGTGAATCTGAAGGGGAATACACCCTTGTCTATAGCACAGTGTCTCACACACACACACACACTCAACATTTAACTCTTAATATCACAGGCCAAAATATTGAATTTGCTTCTGATTTGTTGTGCAAATGTTCCTCATTGAATCATCTCTATCTATGAGGCTCATATGAAAGTAGACACAAATGTTTCTCTTTTTACTTTTTCTCTTTTTAGTATTCATAGAAAAGAAAACGGTCCACGCAAATGTTTCTATCTTCAAAGGAAATGGTGATATCAAACCCATTTCTGTTCTCTCAGATGCTCCAAGTGCTTGTTCATAAACACCGAAAAATCTGTGGAAGATCTCTGAAAAAAACGCCTCAGAAAAGCCAACAGAGTCCTGACCAGACATCATTTATTTGTTTATACTGACTGAAAATATCCAATAAGTCGATTTCCACCCCACCTAACAGAATGGACACCAGTGTACTGGGAAAAATGATAAATTAGAGGCAAATACATTCCAGCAAACCTGTTGCATGCTATAGAACCCATCCCAACACTACAAGACACTCAGGTTTACGGGTTATTAAAATGACTAGACCTTTTTTCAAATGGTTTAAATACAGTATTTATTGGATTTTTATTCTCTGTATGTTTGACAGTGAGTGGTAGATCGGTGGTAATTCGATACCCCACTAGCTCTGACAGCTTTAACAGTGTTATATCTATTTTCAAGTCTGAGTTGTTTCTTGGATTCTTTTTATCTTGACAGTAGAGAGAATTTTGATGATTAAATTGTCTGAACAGCCTGTGCTGGTAGATTTAAGATGAAGATATAGATCCACCTTTGGGATACAGATCCAGATGCTCCTTTCTATCTGCTAACACCGAACAGGAAATGAAAGATCTGACACATGGCTATCATGCAAAGATATTTCCTGCTGCAATGTCTCTTCTGACACAGGTTGTATATGTGCAATTACTTATAGATATCTCTCAAACTGTGTGGCCCAGTTTCAGGACATTTTTTTAAAAATTATTATTCAAATCTGTATGTAAACCAATTATCAAGTTTTAAAATGAGCGTGACTTCAGTACGAATTTCATGAAGATGAAAGGTGAATATGACTGGACAGGTGTTATAAACTGATAAGAGCACTGACGTACCTTAAGGAGAAGGTCAGGTCGTCGCCTGGGCCCTGATTTACATCTTCTTTTAGTTAACATACACGTGACGGTTTTGAGGTTCATTAAAGAAACATAAGCGCTACTGCATGGGTAGTACAGATGTTTTTATTTTTATAAAGGTCTAACCCAGTAGTCGTGACGGTTTAGAATTACGCTGGTGATTTGTTTATATCAAAAATCAAACCAGGTATACTGCTTAGAAAATATCACAGGCGTATAGACAATAAAAGTAAAAGGTCGGTACTTGAGTGATGTATCTCAGGATGAGGAAGTGCCAATAACTATTTGGAGCTCTGAAGAAGCAGTTTTGTTTTTATTACAGTCTCATCTTCTCAAAGTGTGAAATTTCAAAATGAGACAAAAGTATGAAAAGAAGCCTTTGGCTCAAGAAGAGCTTTATGAGTGATTTAGTGAAAAAGTTTGGCAACCATTCCTCAATAAACGTCATGCCGGGAATGAAACATGGTGGCGGTGGCTTCATGCTCTTGGGATGCTTTTCATCCTCGCAACTGCGGCTTCGTGTCAGCATTTGAAGGGAGAATAACAGGGTGATATTACAAGAGAAAAAAAAAAATCAAAATGTAATGATGAGGCTCAGTTATCCATGTGCGGAACGGTGTTTTAATAAAGACTTTGGCAAACAGACCCAAATAGACAGGCAAAATCCAGAACAAAGAGAAACAGGCAAGAACAGGAAGAGCAAGGAGCAGTACAAATAAATCCAATTAGGATAAAATACAGAGAAACAAAGTCGGAGAAAAACAGCGAGGGTCCTGCACAGAACAAGCAATAGAATGTAAACACGGCTTGGTACGCAGATAAATTGGCAACGCTTCACAGCGAGCTTCAGACACGGACACGTTATTTATCGTAGTGAACCCAGAAGCATGAACTGGAAGTGCACATAATGAGTGACAGAAAACAAAAGAGGAAATGAAAAGCATGTGGTTCACTGTGAGGGATGTGTTTGGGAATATTAGTAGATGTTTTATGTAATCCTTCCCCCTCTCTTTTGGGCGTGAGCTGTGTTTGGCAGTCAGCGATGCAAAAGAGACCAAGACATCAAGCATCAAACCTGACAAGCACAAGCAAGCTGAAAAGCTGTCACTCTGTTTTTTATTGATCTTTATATGAATGTCTGTCAACCATGTCAAGGGGCACAACAGACCTTGCACTCTTTCCTGGGTCTGCTGTGTTCCCAGTGTGGAGTGCCGCTGACAGAATTGTCACGTTGGTGCCATAACCTGGTACCTGCTCACGGAAGGATGACGTGCAGGGGAACAACGAAAAGAAGAAATGAACAGAATCTTATGTTTACAGCAGATGCCCTAATCCAGAACATCTAATATATCATGTTATACAACTGAGGATTAAGGGCCTTGATCAGGGGCCCGGATTCAAACTCACAACCCTCCAGTCAGTAGTCCAACACCTTATCCACTGGGCTAACACATCCATAAGCTTGGTTATGCTGTAGTTTGTTTGATTGACCGATTCATTCATTCATTCATTGAGCAAGTCTAAAGATCCAATGAACCTCTTCTACCTTGAGAGCTAATCCACCAACGATCTCCATCACCCTCACTAGGATGAAGTCTAGTTGTTTCCAGATATGTTTAAGGACTCCACTTCAGCATCATTAATTGCTTTACTATCCTTTACTACCTTCCGTAGCCATTCCATGCCACACCATTCCAAAATCTGCTACAGCAACCAAGAATTATTACAATATTATCAGTAATCTTGGTATGTTAAATGTCATATCTTTGAGCAGAAAAAACCTCAACAGTGCTGGACTTATCAGATCATAATAAATCTTTTATTTGTTTTGCTTCACAGTTCAGGAGTACGGTCCTGCCGGTGATGAGGTCGTAGCTTCCTGGATGTGACAGCTGGTGCCAGCTTGCATGATTGGATTCACCAATGAGGCAGGTGTGGGAAAAATATCCCCTTACTGCGTTAGTCTGAGCGTAGATCCTAACATATCATTAAATGTATTTGACTGTAATAGATATAAATTGGGACGTATCGCTAATAAAACAGTTTCCATAATTACAGAGTATATGAAACAACACTAAAACAATTCTCCATGAAGTCAACAATTAAGTCAATTGTCTCGGTTGCACACACTGATTAATGTTTGAAAAACTTTCCTTGGGAATGCAAGTAATAAGGGTTTTGGTATACATACGTATATTCAGAAGTAAAGTATAAAATATAAGGAAAATATTGTGGTTATGTTATGACTGGCATTTAATTTACTGACATGGTTTTG
>JAOTRN010000001.1:22447415-22459263 GCA_028566695.1 Bagroides melapterus
ATTTTGACAACTAGTTCAACAATTTTGTATGTAATGACTCAAGCAATGAAATGAGGACTATTAGTTTTATATGCAACGACTATTCAGCATTCACAAGGATAGTTAATTTTGACTGATGTGACATTAGCAAATGATAATCTTATTAAAAAGCAGAGAAATGTATGAAAGAAATTGATGCATGTCCAAAAGCATTTGCAATTTGTTTGAAGGAATGAGAAACTGCTACTGTGATGTGCACAAATGACTAAATGTTGTGGAGGTTAAACTAACTGTTGTGCAAATGTAAATACTGATGTGAGAAATGCACCAAAGCGATTGAGAAAAACTGTAATAATCACACAAATACACTATACTATAGTAAATAAAGAGCAGTAAAATCTTGTCTTTTAATTCTGATGTAATAATGTAAGGCTTGCTGCTGAGTGTCTACACACTTCTATATCCACTAGTACAAGCGTCTGTGTCATCAGTTTATCATCAAGTCTATAAGACGGAACATTCCGACTGATCCCTGCCAATAGGTCAGGCGTGTGATGCATATCCTAATAAAAGACTCTAATACACTCTGAATTCACACACACACACCGGCTCCATGCTAATGCTACTGCTGCTGCCTCATCAACACATCCAGCTCTCAGCTCGTCAAATGCCCAGAAGTAGGAAATGCTCATTTAGGAACATGCTTCAATCTCGCAATCATCCGTCGCAACTCCGCGAGCAAAGTGAGCATTAAAAAGTGATGGAATTACAAATGGAGTGTGTTAGAGATAAAGCTCCTTTAAGTCATAACTGAAGATCAAACCACTGCTGGGTGGGAGGGAGTTGATGGAACTTCAGCTCAGAGCGAGCTGACAGCTAATTAGATGATGTTGAAATATTGGCCATGACAAGAAAGTTGTTCACAAAACACTTTTCACTTTCCTTCTCTTCTTTTTTAAAGTGGGTAAACTTGTAGACGGAGACGGCGCGCAGTACCAAAGGATTTAAACTCAATTCAAGTAATCATGTAAAACACACACACCTACACACACACACACATGCACACGCACACACACACACACACACACACACCTCTACACCTTTCTGTGCTCATATTCTCATTTTCATCTTTCTTTACAAGACAGGCAGAGAGAGAGAGAGAGAGAGAGATAGATAGATAGATAGATAGATAGACAGACAGACAGACATACATATAGATAGATAGATAGATAGATAGATAGATAGATAGATAGATAGATAGATAGATAGATAGATAGACAGACAGACAGACAGACAGACAGATAGATAGATAGATAGATAGATAGATAGATAGATATAAAATAGGAGCAATTTCCAGAACTAAACAAAATGATCAGCCAATAGAATTAGAATTTGAAGCACAAAATGAATAAATATGTATAGAAATATACTGAATGATATTATATTTGTTATATAGTATATTTGTTATCTCATCATGAGACATATTGACTAACTTAGATTGAATTATTTTAGGATGATCCAGTCAGAGCTTTTCTGGAGAATATCTCATCAGGAATGTTCCTCCAGTCAGAGCCAGACAGAAAAAAAAAAAGAAAAGAAAAGAATTCTGCACCTCTTATTCATATCTGAAATGGTTTTCATTTGCTATTCATTCAGAAGACTACATTCATGTTCGCTTACTTCCCTCGTACATCAGCAGCTTTTTGAAATTCTTCCATGCAGTGATCCGTTTCCATGATCTCACAACCTGTATTTGTGGACAGCACGAGGATTGTCTGAGTGACCTTCAAGACCCGAGGAGAAACAAAGGAAGCAGAGCTCGTTATAAGTTCTCCCAGTGCTGCAAGCCTTTCACAACAAGCTCTCGAGTGCCTCTGACCCCGGTGCCGGACTATGGGACCATAAAGTTGAAGTGTAAAACATCCCCTTTGACCTTTCGAGTACGTTTTCAAGTCGGTGAATTTTTTATTCACCTCCAGAACACCTCAAACCTTCTCTTCCTCCTTTTAAATTTTCACTATTATGAAATTTAAGTCATGGGGCATTTCTGATGAGTGGAATTCATGAGGGGAGCTCATGCTAGTTCAAGTTTGCTCAAACTCATAAATCATGCTAAGGATGAGATGAAAACTTTGCATGAAATAAAGCCGGCAAACGGCAAGAAATCGTTTGAGATTCTCGGTAGGATTTGCCCGGCTCAGTGTGAGAGACTTTAAGTGAAAAAAATGGGTGTGATTGTTCCAGGTAGTGCCGGTTGGGAGGCATGGATCCTCCCACGCTTATGAGTGTAGCACAACAAAGGAATGGCTAGTGAAAAAAAAAAATCCCCACTGACATTATTGGATCTTTTCTTTCATCCGAAGGGACGGTTATACCAAGTACGGATCCTGGATCAGGACGATCTTCTGTTGAATTGGAACGATTAGACATCTCTAGACATCTCTAGATAAGTCGTACGAGCTCTGTCATCTATCATGCAGGGGTAGGATTTAAAGGCCACGTTCAAGCTGGTGCAGGACTGCGCACTATTTGCACCGGGGCATCGCCAGGTCACACTATAGCTTTCACTTGCCCCAGGAGTCTGGCACTCCTGTCGAGCACGTTGGTCAAATTGTGTGTCCTCTACAGAGCACCGGGTCAAACAGGTCAACTCTGTTGGGTTCATGAATAATTTATTTGTGGAGAAATGAATGCCTACTTTAGGGTGTAGCATGTAAGCAGCTTTTTTCAGTGAGACACTATAATGGATCTCTTACTGTATCATCTCCTGCACAACTTTTCTTGCAAAGTACTTCAGATTATATAAACTTCTCGAGTGGAACTCACACAGTTCCCAAGTTGCCATATTGAGTTTTGTCAGAAAGGCTGACTTGGAGAACTGTTTGTTGATTAGAGCCCCACTGAGAAGATTGCTGGCTTGAGAAAAAGATCTAGATCCTGACAAACATGTCAGTCATCCTCTGCAAAAACAACCAGCAGGCACTATCGCAGCCTAATCTGAAGTGACAGTGACAAGCGTTAAGGTTTGGAAAAGATTCTTTGTGAGCCAAAAGTTAAAAACGCTACTGGATGCATTATAAACTTTTCCATATGTTGTGTTCGTTCGTCTTTAATTTCAAAATGAAAAGATAGATGGAAAAAGGAAGGAACAAATAAGCTGATCATGGCTCTGGTGCGTGTTGTGGTCTTTTGGTAAAGTATTGGACTACCGATTGGACGGTTGTGATCTCAAATCCCAGGTCCACCAAGTTGCCACCACTGGGCCCCAGAGCAAGCACCTTAACCGTCAATTGCAAATTTGTGTAGAATGAGATAAAACGTAGCAGGACGACGTCATAACATTCTAACCTTAAACTAATGTCCAGAGACAGAGACTATAATGCTAACCTTCTAAAAGGCAGCTGAGATACGACATCATACTGTCATCCACTGTATAGTCTAGCATTTCTACTGTATATCTCGAAACCCAAAAAAGACCTGAAGCTAACCTAAATTATTTGACCATCAAAAAAAAAAAAGCAGACTCATCATTGTATAGGAAACAAGACGTCTGTGGTGTGGACACGTTTCTGATCTGTAGCTCCGTAGGGTCGTGTAGGACCTGGAGAGTATCCCAGAGGCCTCAGGACACACCCTGGACAGGATACCAGTCCATTCAGGACACAAGGGCACACAAACACACCCACACACACACCCCCATTCGCAAAGTCTGACCAATTTAGAAATGCCTACAGGAACGAGATATCTTTTGATCGGAAGAGGTACCCAGTGTACATATCGTGTCAAGGAGGAAGTGGGTTAAACAAGAAGTAATGATCTGCTACTTTATTTCTTGCTAATAAGCCAGATCTCATTATTACAAAATTTGATACGCACCAACGTGAGATCAGCACTAAATGCCCTGATGTGTACCTATTCTACTATTTTCACCACAGTATGCTGAAACACCGTCGACTCTGCAAGGTTTCCAACAGAGAATGCAGGAAGTCTTGCTGACTGGTGATTACTGGCCATGTTGTTGACATTACCGACGGCCCACACTAGCAGGAAAATAGAGTTGGTTTTTCAGCAAAATATAGCCACGTTCAAATTATGGTTGAAGAGTCAAAGTGACACAAATCAGATTTTCAGCCTTAATTTGACACCGTTGTCACCAAGTGTCAGGACCGTGAGAACATCGACGGAGGACACCAAGAGCAAGAATATTAAACAACCGAATCTGGAAATCGGTGATTTTATTCATATTCAGGGAAAGTAATCAATCTGTTGGGAATGTTTACAGATATTATTTGAAAGAATTTCCCAAGAAATAGCAAAGTATGGCCAAAACCAAATCTGGCTACAATGGCAAAGAAATAGAGTTCTGTAGAAATACTCTACGGATGCTGCTCGCTTATCTTCAGAACCCACACATCACTCAGCACAGCAGAACCAGTAAAGGCTCCAAAAACAGCAAACGTGAGCCATCAAAAATTTTTCTTTTTTTTTTTTCCATTTGGTCTGATCATGTGGTAATGGAATCATAGATAAGACAATTTTTTTTGTTGCTTGTGTCAGATGTAATCATGCAAAAATTGATATCGGATGTCTTCGAGAGAAAGATCTGTTCACATTAAAGTGACATAAAAAAGTCACTTACAGTTAAGATATTCAGATCTGACCTGGGTGAAAAAAAATTATGGCATGACTTGAGGCTTCTAATGTGAACATACCCAAGTCAGCTAAACAGCTGTTTTAGTTTTCATTAAAAAAAAAAAAAAAAAGATCAACGCTTTCAGAAGGCTTGGTCCTTTCCACATGTAAGTCTAGCCAAGCTGAAATAATAAGCAATGTCTACACTGTGAGCAGACCGACTCTGACAAATCTGACACAAATGAGAAGCTTTCTGTCTTACTATCAGTCTGATTATGTCTGTTTGTTTGGTTAGACTCTGGCACTTTGAGAAAATCAGAACGACGCTGCTACGCTCGTGACGGTTTCCCAGATGTTCATCAAGTTTGGCTCATCAATACACATTGTACTGAACGTCTGCTCTGGTTTAACGGCTCTTACCAAGAATGATGACAACTCGAATTTCCTGTGGTTGAGAATTTTAATTAAAATGTCTAAATATCTTCACAGCTCCTTCGGAAAGGTCACCAGCGATGATATTGCTTAGCCTTAATAAAAGAACTCATGATCTAGGCTCATTTTTATAATATTCCATACTGAAGGATGGAAGAAAAAAAATTCAAAATTTCAACACTACATGGTACAGCATGTGCTCACTGTGCATTCAAGTCCCCCTGGGAAGTTCGTATTTACAAGTAGGAAAGTCGTAATTGCTAAATCAAGTACGTTCGAGTCACGCTGGTAGGAGCAAGATGAAGGTTTGGCTTCTTTCAATACTTTAACTACAAAAACTAGCACAAGAAACGTTTTTTTAACTCCACTTGCCAGTGCGCATCAGGTATGTTTTTCTTTTTTATGTATTTAATCAATTTATGAAGCCGCTGTAGCTTAAACTTAACAAATACAACTACATAGTATATCGTAATCATAGCTTGCAGGCATTCATTGAGAATTTTAAAAACAGCCTGAAATCAGCTTCGGAAGTGAGAAAACATTCAATTTCAACAAATTTACCATCAACTACAGAACACAGATCCATCCATGTTTTCTCAATGACACACCCCCAGCTCACAAACAGGAATTAAACAGGAAGTAAATTTGTACGTCTGTAGACAGGCAGACAACAGTGTAAACAACTGAAGAAGAATTCTAGTGACCTCTGCTGGAGTGGAGGATTATTATCCTGGACTGTTGTCCTGACTTCTGTATTTTTGGAGATTTTTAATGGTTTCAGTAGTTCAACAGAAAGAAATCTGCAGAAAGAGTAAACAGTTGATGCAATGCCAAAATAAGTAAACTGCAAACCACTATGTGATTTAAAAGAAAAAAAAAAAGAATGGAGAGAAAAACAAAAGCTAGTTCTCGGAACAAGAGACTTTGGAGAGCATCGATCACCATTAACCTTCCTTCCTTTCTTTACTCTTTACTGTACGTCCATCTCTGAAGAACTCTTCGACCCAAAGCGGCTTTTAAAAGCTACACATTTGCTGAAAGTTAACCTCTATTGTCAAGAAGGTCAAAAGCACCTAAAGTAACTCTCAGACCTGCAATATATAACATGGCTTCAGACGCTGGATGTAATATCAGAGGTTTTAAAGTTTTGAAAGTCATCTAGGCCATTTTGAAGAAAAGTAATGGTTACTGGATGACATGAGGGTATTGTAGTGCATGCGTGTGACCTCATACATATACCTCAGGGAAAAAAGGTTTTTCAGTATTCAGTGAGATCAGTCAGAAAATAAAAACTTGCTCACTAAAAGCTGTTCAATTTGAACACAAAATGAAAGTTGGAATTATTATAAGTTACATATGTTTTATTTCAATTCCTTTAAAAAATCAGAGGTCCAAAATGTGAGAACCAAGTTTTAGTGACATGGAAATGTAATCGAAAGTGGTTTCTTTTTATATCTATAAACAGGACAAAGACTTCAAAAATGTAAAAATTCCTGAAATTACTTTTAGCTGTCAGCTACATCTACATTAAATCCGGATAGATCAGAAAACCACATTTTCGTTTAAAAACGCTTTCAGATTTTAAAAGAATTTTGTCTAAATGACTGTTTTCTAAAAACTCTAAAACATCACTAAATTCCAAATGTAAAAAATAAGAACCTTTTTTACTTTACGCTTAATTTTATTTAAAGTTCGTCACTGTGATTTGATGCTTAATTGTTGAGGGAAAGGAATCCCAAATGAACGTTTTGTCCCCTTTGTAAAAATTCAGCGGCATCTTAACTGGATACTAGCCACAATCGCATTGTCCACCATCTTGTTTGCTTTGATTCAGATGCATCACATGACTAAATATACGTCAGGATTTATGAGTATCACCGTCTTCTCACTTCAGGCTACAACACGAAAATGGCGTTTTCAAATTTATGCGAGCATTTTTGAAAAAAAAAAAAATAATAAATTCTCCGTGTGGACAGAAGGCCAAAATGTAGAGAAAATAATACACTTATCTACAGATTTATACAGATCAGTCTGGATGAAGTTTTAATACATTATTACCATATTATTATCATCAATTGGTAGATTAATGTAGTTTAAAACACACAATACATTTTTTTTTATTTTTAAAATGTTGAAAAACCACAGCTGAAATCTCTAAGGACGAGATTAATAGAATTTTGTAAAGTTTTGTATACACTATATATTTAATGCACAGACAAGTCTACTCATTACCTGTGAAGTTTCTTTCTAAACAAAAATCTGAACGGATCGTGGTGATGCAACACAAAGCAAGCGAGCTGTGGTTTTTTACATTTAACACGCTCAATATGCTTCTGCTTAATGGGAGAACATCTCTCATATTCTTATATAATTACCTTTAAATTAATGTTCGCTGATTCACTTCCTCTGACAGTGAACTTTAATTGAAATGGCTATAAATGTGAAGTGCCGCGGGCCGTTCGGCAAGCACCGAGCGCTAAGTTTATTACTCGTCTTGTTTTTTAAGGTTTTTAAGGTTAAAGCGAAGCATGTTGTTTATATACAGTACATATTTTCCTATAGATTGATAAATAGATAGCTAGATAGTTGCTAATTATTTGGAAAAAAAAAACGTTTTTTATCCATCATCTATCTATCATTCTGAAGAAAAATAAGCACAGATTGGGTGTGCATTTACTTAACTTTTCAATTTTACAACATTTTTTATTACATTTCCCATAATGCTCTTTGACAGTGCTAATGAGAATTAGCTCATGTTTCATGGATCTGTTAGCGATGTTCAGAGCTCAGGATTACTTTATTTTGTCACATCTACATTACAGCACAGTCAAATTCTTACTTCAGTGAACAGGGTCAGCCATGATACACCACCCCTGGGGCCAAGAGGGGTCCTTGGGGAGCCTTGATCAAGGGCCCAACAGTGACAGCTTGGCAGAGTTGGGGCTTGAACCCTGATCCACAACCCAGAGCTTTAACCGCTTGAGCCAATCACTGCGCAACTCTGTGACGTTTCCTCTCCGTATAAACTCCCAAAAAACATTCCAGCTACGCTGACACAACGTGTGGAAAGTGTGTGGTCCACTGCGATAGACCAAAGTGGCTCCGGATCCACCGAGACCTTGACTAGGATAACGCCCTTACTGTTAATATAAGACGAGTAAACAAATTAATAAATGGAAATTTGCTTTAGGAATGAATCTGTTGTTTTTGTCACTCTAATATTTGGATAGTTTGTTCAACAGTGAGGCTGTGAGGTAAAATCCGGATCGGATCAGCTCAGGATCATCCGCAGCTCTGATATCACTGATATTTTCTGACCTTGAAGTCTAAATTCTTTAGATTATGTAGATTAGTTACAGCCAAAGGCAGAGTGAAAACATCGCTTGTCAATGGAAGTAAACAAGTGATCCATCAACTCCAGGGGCATTGTGTAATAGACTTTGCATAACGCACAAACGCATACACACGGAAACATTCTGAAACGTCACGTACACCAGATCCAACCCCGCTTTTCTTTACGCAGCCCAAATAATGAAACCTACACCAGCAACACACTCGGTCCACCTCGTCTAAACCAAGATATATACCTTCATGGAGGGTAAGTCCTTCAGTTTATTCTCTTGTATATCGAGTCTGATTTATACCTAGAGATAACACACAGCTTGTATCTGGATATAGATAGTGTCGTAACCTACCATGATGTATTAAGGAAAAAATGTATACAGTATTAGCACAAGAAAGGATTACTGTAATAATGTACCACAATATCCAGACAGCAGCAAGGGTCAAAAATAGAATAAACTAGACAAAGCTTCTGAAATATAATAATAAAAATGTCTGTAAGGTTATCAAAACATAATAAAGAATTTAGAAACAGCATAAATCCTTTTTTTACAGCTTAGAAAGCTAGGCTGCTAACACTAACGCTAGCCATAGCCTTCAGAAATCTACACTGTGTTTACTGTGAATTATTATTGATCCATGAATGTTAAATTGACTTTCATGTCTTGGAATAAAGCTCAAACACATGAACTGAGAGACCCTGGGATGTGGTAGCCTAGTGGTTAAGGTGTTGGTCTACTGACTCCCTGCTCCACCAAGCTACTACTGCTGGGGCCCCTGAGCAAGGCCCTTGACCCTGTTAATGGATAAGGATGTCTGAAGAAGTTTTTAGCTCTGCATTCCGAAATTAGATTTTCTTAAATAAAATACAGGACAGAAGAGAAAAGTATAAGTTGTGTTTGGACGAACATTTAATACAAGAAGCTGAATTATAAAATGATGTTTTTTTTTTATTTGTATATTGTTAATTTATTCCTGACAATGAAGCATAAAATCTCTGCTTATTAACAGAATTAATCTAATTTGCCAATACTCACCAGGAGATTTAACTTTGACCTCTTCTCTCTCTCTCTCTCTCTCTCTCTCTCTCTCTCTCTCTCTCTGGCTCTCTTTTTTCTCAGACTGGAGAAACCACACACACACACACACACACACACACACACACACACAGATCTTCATGGGTGAGCAGCAGCTGTCAGTCATTTCGACATGTAATCCCGCTACCTCAAAGTGAGTGACAAGTCTCCTAACCTCAAACAAACAAACTCTTTTCGAACACCCGTGCCACCCCCCCTTTTTTCCCTGAAAAAACCCTCTACAGGATTGAGGTTTCAAACACACCCGACGGTCTTGAAGTCTACAAAAGATCATGAAGAGTTATACTTCAGAACTGTTGAGTGCTCCGTTCCGATTGGCCAGAAGGTTCCGATTCATTTTCTACAACAGCGGCTCTGACAGCCGTTCCAGCTGTTGATTCGGTGTGTAAACACAAGTGTGTTTGAGGAGATCTTTATTTCATTTAGCATTCCTGGAAGGATTCTTAGGCTACATGGAGGCTTTGTGGTTAGACCTTTAGACTTGAACGTCCAGGGTTAAGGGGTTTGGATGTTCTTCCAATACTCTGGGTGTTGTAGACTGATCGGAATCTCCATATTTTCCGTATCAATGTCTGAATGTGTGCGATTGTGGTGGAACCTGTCCAGGATGTCGCTATCTTTTTACCTCAGAGTTCTCTGGAGAAGGCTCCAGGTTCCCTTTTACACTGCATAGTATAAGCAGTACTGAAAACCATTGACTGGATGGATGGATGGATAGATGGATGGATGGATGAATAGTTAGATGGATTGGAAGGAGTCTCCACTGTCAGCCCTTGGTTAGAGAGAAAGATGTTTCTCTCTTTTGTCTTGATTTCAGTAGAAATATCTAAAAATTCTTAAATCAAAATGCTGAGAAAAATGACCTAAGAAAAGTCTAGTTTTTAGACAAGCAAAAAAAATCTGCCAATGGGGTAAGAATTTTCTTCTTGAATCTTTCTTGAATTTAGTGTTGAAGTAAAAGTACCCCATTGGCAGATTTCTTTGCTTTTCTTAAGCACAAATTCACTTAAATTTGATATTTTTGGTCTAAAAACTAGACTTATTTTCTTAGGTCATTTTGCTCATCAAGAAAACGCATGTTGATTTAAGAATTTTTAGAAATCAAGACAAAACTACTAAGTAAGAAAGACATTTTTTGCAGTGTATAGAGTCTGACAGCGTCAAAAGGATCCAAGACCGGGAGTCCAAAAAGAGTAGAACTTGTAGTTTGTGATTTTTCAGTGGAAGGGATTGCATCTTCCCTCACCTGTCAATCATGGTGACAATAAAGATTTAGGAAACAGCTTTATCCAGAGCGTCTTACATTTTTATCTCCTTTTTTTTTATTTAAATACAACTGAGCAAGTGAGGGTTAAAGGTCTTGCTCAGGGGCCCAATCCCCCAGTCATGGAGTGCTGACTGAGTCTGGTGTCATCCAACGGCTTTATAGAAAATATTTCAGAGAAAGCACATGCTAGCGCTTTTCCTCACTGGTTGTTAGCTGTCGAAGGACAAGAGAAAGCTAACCGACAAGGAGTTCCAGTGGTAAAGGAGGAATAAACCGTTTCAGGTTGTCCTGTTAGGGTAAATTACTCCACCTTTGCCTTTGTTACAGTCGATTATTCTCCAGCACGTTTTTTTCTTTACATAACAAGCCTGATCCACTGAACAACAGGTCAGCAATTCAAGAATCCGAGACACGCTCGTTTATCTTCCTGTTCCTGAGGAGCGCTTTATCATTCCCACACTAGCGGAGGTGGACAGAAAACTATTAAAAAATCAAATCGGATTATACAAAAAGAAGTCCCGGAAATGGTTCCATAAACGCCAGAGGATAACGCTGATCATCTCGTAACCGGATACACGCGGTCAAACCGGCCAGCTCCGAAAAAAAAAAAGCCAAGAAATACACCTCCTTAAAAAGAGAGGTGTGAATAATAATGATCATGATAATGAAACACATGAGACGTTGTGGTGTTTAATGGTGGACTTAAATGAGGGCAGAAGAACGATCTTGGAGTAGAAGATCTTGTAGGAGGAGTGCAGGTTCGGATTTATAGACCGGGATTTAACAGAAAATCCAATCAGGGATGGTCTCTTGTGTAGAAGGTAACATGATTGAATGCAGCGGAGCATTCTGGATGTTCCAGAATAATGTTTAAGTCAGAACACACACACACACACACACACACACACACACACACACAAAGTAGATAAATAATGCCATTAACAATTTTTTCCACATTGAATGTAAAACTCTAGCTCTGGTATCTTATCTGGTATCTGGTATTTTATATCAATACACACACACACACACACACACACAGAGTGAAAGAGAGAGAGAGAGAGAGAGAGAGAGAGAGAGAGAGAGAGAGAGAGAGAGAGAG
>JAOTRN010000001.1:22656001-22673083 GCA_028566695.1 Bagroides melapterus
AGAGAGAGAGAGAGAGAGAGAGACAAAGAGAGAGAGAAATTGGGTGGTATTTTAGTGCTAAAACTGATGAGTTGATAGATTAGGTTTTTTTTATATATATAAGCTTGAAGAACGTACATCATTTCTTCCCGTGGGCGTCGAAGGTTTGCCTGGCCGGATTCTTCCGGTTTGTGTATTCGTCTTCATTAAGTGTTTTTCCTGCTCAAGGTCTCAGAGGATGAATGTGAGTCGGGGACGCACCCTGGATGGATCACCAGTCAGTCCGTCAGACGAACCGTTTCGGCTGCAGTTTCGTCTCATTTTTCTGTTCGACCGCCATCCAACATTTTCAGGAGTTTAAATGTCTGAGTAAATCTTGATCTAAGGCCAGGTGGAAGCCCAAAGGACCTGAGAATGATAATAACTAGCCGCATCAGCATTAGGGATCAGCAACACAATGACATTCAAGCTTGTAGATACGGAGCTTCTTCAGCGTCAGGGTCTCCTGCTTGTGTGTCTCTCTCTTATCAAGTCCTGCTTGGCAGGAAGCTGGAAAGGAGCTGGCAGGTGTGTCAAATGGATAAATCTTCCTTTCTGTCTTCGCTAACGCCCGATTGGCGCCAGCAGGCGTCTCATTCCCCTGCCAGGCCTCCCCTAGAGACTTCAGGAAGCCTCTTGTTGGGGTCATATGCTTGTTATTTGGTCACCTGGAGATTTGGCTTCATTATCTCAGATTAGCAAGTGCTAATTAGCCACCTGAGCCAGCAGAGCCTGTGAAGCTTTTTCAAATATTTGTTCGAAACAACACAAGAACGAAGTTATACCTTTTTTTTTTTTGTTTGTTTGATTTCTGAATATATCAGAGGAAAAAATAGCAAGTAATTCCAAGCAGTAATGTCACCTGGCCAGTTTGGAATCGGCGTGCCAGTCTAATCCTCCGAAGACGGAGACAGGAACCCAGACACAGCATGCACATCTGTTCTCCCTGATGACGCCATGCACAGGGACTCGAGTCTGTCAACAAAACCTCACGCTCCTCCAACCTACATAAGACATCCTCGCTTCCTCCGGCATCCTGTCCGTCCTGTAATCTTGTAAGGTGTCGAATTATCGGCGTCAATAACCTTTAAAATTTCACCAGTCAGAAATACGATCATTTCAAATCCCCTCACATCGAGTGTGTAGTGTGTGAAATTGGCACAAAAAACATTTCCCAGTGAAGGACACATAGAAATCGTTTGGTGACCAGAAAAAGGGTTCAGCATGCAGTTATTTTCAAGATGCCATTACAAAATATGTGAATGTATTCAGAAAAAAAATCCATATATATCCTTTTGGAAATGAATTGCTTTCTGGCTGTAAAGGCTGAGTGTGTTCGTGCATTTCCATTAGTGAAAGTGGGAAGTGTTTTTCACTCCTGGTCCTGAAATACCTCGTACCTCGACCTGTACGTCGGGATGTTTTCTTTTTACCTAGGATAATTACCTAGGATCACTTTTCACCTGCTTCTGTACAACCCTTTCTTTACATTTTACATTTTATCTTTTTATTTTTTATCTTTTTTAAATTGTTCTATATATTTTTTGAACTGTTTCATATTTTATATTTCATATTTTATCTTTATCTATATTTTCATATCCTATCCATATCTTTATACTATATTGTATATTTCTTAAAGTCTACTATTCTATATCCCTGTATTCTATATCTTATATTTTATTACTCTTATTTTTATCTCTCCTTTTATTTCCTTATTAGCGTCTTTGTTTTTATTTCATTTTATATGTCTTATTCTTCTAAGGATCGGTCGTACAAAAGCATTTCACTGCATGTCACACTGTGTATGTTTATGCAGGTGATAAATAGAAAAATTTGAATTTGAACTCCTTTTTTGACTCAGGTATCGATATAAAAAAAAAAAAGCAATCAGCAGTTGAGCCCAACTGGATTGTTAGTTTGTCTGTTAAAATTTCTGCCTTGACAAACCTAGAAATTAGCTTGCTAGCTACCGAATTAGCTATTAAACATTAATAAACATTATTTTTATTAGCTGTGTGCTAAACCTGTCAGATCGTACACAAATTAATTAGAATTAGAAACAGAAAAAAAGTAGAAAATTTACTACAACTTAAATCCTTATGAATTTGATTAGCAAAAACTTTATTATTTTGTTTGTTTGTTTGTTTTAAAAATAAAGCAGAAGCTCAGAAAATTAAGGTGGGGAAATGCTATCATGTTCTTCATCCATCTTGAGAATTTGGAAATATTAAAATGAAAAATGACTTGTTTTCTGAATTTAGCAAATTGTTGCCCAATGCAATTAAAAAAAGAAGAAAAAACATATATAATGTTTTAGAATATTGGCCTAAATACTGGAATTTCAATGAATTTTTTGACAGTTTTGTCTCTTTAGACCCAGAAGAAAGCACAAATGAATGACATCTAGCTAGAAATTCCAGTGACCAAGATGATAAATAAAGATATATGATATTGTGAGCTCTACAGAGTTATCTCAGGTATCAAAGCCAGGCAATTTCCATTTCTAGCAGGATTTCATCCTCTGTTCCCTCCGTTCTCAACATGTGGTCTTGATAAAACCTGTTGATGCTCATGGCTGTGTATTCCTCTGCCCTGATTTGAGATAGATTCCCAGACATGTTGGTGTTTTATCATTCCATCAGCAGCTACACTACTCTACACTCCTCTATAGAATCTGTGTACAGCTCTTATGATGCAATCTTTCTGTGCTGCTTTCCCAACATCTTCTCAGGTCAGATCTTCTCATCTTCTCCTGTTTGGGAAACTGAAATGAGTTCCATTTTCCTGGTTTTCATTTTACTGTGCATGGAAAATAAGAAATAGAAATTTTGATTTGTGGAAATAGAACGCAAAAAATTTTCTTTCGTTCATTTTCTTTTCTTTTTTTTTCCGCAAATTTAATTCCATTATTCCTCCAAGTTCATTTCCTCCAATGTTTTCTGCCTGCGTGTTTATACCCTTTATAATGAGATTCAGATTGGACTAAAATTGGAAAAATTAATGATGTTCCGTTTCTTTCATGTCACTCCTTCAGACTTGATCCTGAAGCTTGTTTTGAGAGCAAAAAAAAAAAAAAAGAAAGAAAATAAGACAAAAACAAATGCGGTTGATTTTGATTTTGTTTTGTTTTGTTTTTTTATATTGCAGACTGTGAGCACAGACCGAGTCCCAGTGAAGCTCCATTACGATAAATCACATGACCAAGTGTGGCTTCTAAGCTGGGGGGATCTGGAGAAGAACTTCCCGACACTCCAGGTAAAAAAAAAAACAACATCTTTCACACAGCCCTGCTCTTACTAGTAAAGATCCAAATCAAATTTACAATTGTGCAAATCCCAAGATCTTCTGTCGCCGCCCACATCTGTCGCTCTTAAGTGAATATCCTACCTTATTAACGACAGCTCTCGAAGTCTCAAACTGGAGTGGAAGAACGCTGCCACGCGCAGCTCCGGACCTCTTCCCCTAGTCCCCGAACGATTTCTTCTGACATTTCCAGGCCATCCACAAACGATGTAACATGATTGAATCAGTATACTAGGAAACCCCTGTGGAGATCCAGTTCAAATTACAGCTCCAAATAAAGCTGTAAGCGATAAACTTGCTGCTGTAGAAAGATCTGTGTGTGTGCTATACAGTATTAGATGATATCTTTAAGCTGTCATGCTGGTGAGAATTTCCAGTCCAGTACAAACCTGTCACATGGTCCTCTCATTGTTATGTGCTAGGTGATCAAGCAGGCTAGCGGTGCTACGTCCCACCACACCGTCCACACCCCGCCGGTGGGCCACCGATTTGACCGTGTGGACGACTTCTTCATCCCTCCTTCGAGTCTTATCATTAACCATATCAGGTACGGTGGAACGACGGACAGCCAGACGGATCACATGTATTCATGGGATATTCTCACCTGTACTGTAGATTTGTACTGCTGCTATAATCAGAGACGCTCGTATTAAACTCTACTCTACTATAGTCATACTTTCGGCACGTTTACTGCTGCAGTGTGAACGTTCAGTGTCTCCAGAAATAAAACTCACCCAAGGATTAGCATTGAAAGATTCAGGAATCAGAATCGTATTGTAGTAGATTCAGATATCGAATCATGGCTTTATGAATCAGAATCAAATTCAATTGTGGCTTTTTGAATCAGAATCATTTCGGATCATAACTTTAGGAATCAGAATCATATTGAATTGTAGCTTAATGAATCAGAATCATATTGAATTGTAGCTTAATGAATCAGAATCATATTGAATTGTAGCTTAATGAATCAGAATCATATTGAATTGTAGCTTAATGAATCAGAATCAAACTCAGTTGAGGCTTTTTGAATCAGAATCAATTCAGATCATAACTTTAGGAATCAGAATCATATTGTGGCTTTATGAATCAGAATTAAATTGAATTGTTTCGTTAAAAAATAAAATTGTACCATGGTAGATCAATTCATAGACTTTAAGAATCAAAATTATATTGGAGCACTTTCAATATAATTTAAATAATTTACATAAATTAAATGCATAAATTCTTATAGTTACAAATATATTTGGAGCAGATAAAGATACATATTGCTCCATTGTTCTATGTAAAACATGAAGTAAATAGAGAGAAATAGAGAGAAATTTTGCTAATTTAACATGTCCAGACACACTAGCTCAGCTGACTGACATTCGGCCCATTTAATCTAATATAACGTATTCATAGTCACTTGCATTTGGATAAAGCTTAGGTAGTCAGAGACAACAGTGCAGAGATTAAACCCTGAACAAACAGCGCCTGAGACAGAAAGATCTCATTTGATTTGATTTGAATCCAGGATGAAGATTACTGAGCATGTACCTCTGAGCCTCTCCTTCTGTTCTGCTTACAGACGGATGTTTGCCTATGATCTGATTCTGTGCTAATGACAAATAATGATTCAACGGCAAACCGGTGTACGCTAAATCACTGAGCGATTCATTTTTTTGTGCTTTCACCATGAATGCAATCACTATACAGATGAGTAAATGATGCATTAAATATTTTCTAATTGGGTTAAGAAAAAAAAAAAAATCGCTTCAACCACTGAAATCTCATCAATACAAATCAAGTGTTGAAAGATTTCCCTGAAAATGAAAGCATGTCTAATTATACTAACTAATGCTAATTAGAATGTTAACATATCGGCATATCTTTATAGTGTAACAAATATGAGCCGGAGGCAGTACATGCCAGATTTCTTTTTTATTTTTTTTTAAATGCTGGCAAATCCGTTCTAACAGTCCAGCCAAGCTTAAGATTAGAAATACAATAGAAAACACAATGGTAAGCAAAACCTTTGAAAAAAGACAAGGACACACAACTTTAAATTGACTTTAAGCGAGACTGTAATAAATGCTGCATACATGCAATCAGACTTTGCTGAGATTGAACATCTATGTATAATTTTGTGTATTTATCCTCCATTGTCATACATGGGTTTCCCATAATCCTGTGCACCATTATTCAGGAATTGGAAGGGCATACGTTAACGATATCAGGTGGAAGTGGAATCGGTTGAGGCGTTGTTGCTACAGGAACAGAAATAGTGAAAAGGTTTTATACATATGAGTAAGAATTTTATCCAGGCGTCGATTCGAGTGAATACAGAATCTGTCCCGGGACCAAGGGGCGTGAGGTAGGAATACAGCCAGGATGAGATACTAATCCATCTCACGGCACTATTCAGAGTAAAAAAAAAAGTCTTTATGTGTCATATATACAGGTTATATTTACAGCTTGTTATCATGATGGGGTCAGAGCACAGGGTCGGCCATGATACTGCACACCTGTTGCAGAGAAGTTAAAGGTCCTTGCTCAAGAGCCCAGCAGTGGCACATTGGCAGTCTTGGCTCTTGAACTTCTGACCTTCTGATCATTAGAGCATGGAGCCTTAACCACTGATCCACCACTGCAGGGACCATTTCACACAACCAGTTCACAACCAGTCCTTCTCACAAGGTTTTTAGCACGGTAGGATAAAACCACAGTACCGAAGATGCAAACCAGTGCAGACATAAGATGAACATGTGGAACCAACGGAGGTGCGAGGCAGCGATGATATGCCTAAGCAAAGCCTAAATGCTTTATGTGAAACCAAACGACAGACTGGATTTCCGGTTGCATCAAATTCATTGGGGTTTTTTTTCTACACTTTGATTAAGTCTGACTGAAGGAACTGAGGTGAACACTCATACTTATCCAGAGAACCATTAAGGAACCTTTGCTTCTCCTCTTGACAAAATAATTCACATCCTTCTATTAGATCTCACAATAACTTCCGAAGTCCATAAACTTTAGATTCATCTGCCAGTTTGAGCAAGGACTTTCCGAGCCCTTGCACAACTCTCTTTTATCACTCCCAACTGCGCCAACACACAAGGCTTAGTGCTATTCTGTAAAACGTCACAAACAGACACGTGGTCGCATTCATGCTCCATCGGAGGACCCTGATGCAAGGCCTTGCATATACAAAAATGATGTAAAGTTACAAATGGTTCAGACCTTGCTGGTTAGAATTTGATGAATGTTTTGTGGAACAGGTTGGCCAGTTGATTATTCCAGAAAATATTTCTTCTTTGAGCTTGCTCTTCACAAGAACGGCAGACTCAAGCTCCAGTCAGCCTCTGGCTACCAGCGTGTCGGCTCTTGAGCTTCATGAAGTGTGATGACATTTAGCAGGGCTGTCCTCTTCCTGACTCTCCTCACTGTCTCGATGCTTTTGGTTAAGCAGCATGTTAAATGAGGACAGCGTACAGGAATGGACGTTTCCCCGGTGATCTTCACCCGGTGGCCTAGGCTGAATTAAACGCAGAGCTTCGCACAGCATCACTCAGCACTTGGAACTCTGAGAATGCATTTAAACTCTATTACACGCTGGTAATCGAAATAAAATGAGAACGGTACGAAAGAAAATAACAACCATTTGCATTGTTATTGTTGATTGTTTTAATGTCTAGATTTTCGAATAGAAACCAGAAGGCAATAATTGGCCTAAATGCCTCTTCTGATTGATTCTGATGATTTCCTGACCCTATCTCGTAGTTAATAATATGCCAGAGAATAAATGCATACATTTGTTATGAAAAAGTTATTATTTTTGAGATGTATGGGTACTTCATGACCATGCAGACTAATAAGAGCCCTGATTCATTATATGCTAATGCTGACTAGCATTCATACATTTTTCAATACAAAAATAATGGTGCAAGGATTCACATTATTTTATAGTTCCTACGCTGGAAAATTTACTTCAAAATGGAGTACACTGATCCATGACAAGAAGCCAAGAAAGCATTAAAAGCTGTGAGTGAGAGCATTAGCATTACGTTTTTCCCTGTCAATCAGAGCGAGGCGATCCTGAATGTCCGGAATCTCTTGTATTGATCGTAAAGTCTGAAGGATAAAATATGCTTGTGCTTTATAGATAGCATGTGCTAGCCTTCACCCTCCCCATTTGGTAGCTGACGCATCGTGGCGAAGAACTAGCTGGGGATTGGGAATTGTCCAATGGCAAATTCGGAGGAAAAAGGAAAGCACAATGAACTGACAGTTTGGAATAGTCCTAAAATCTATTAATTTGCTTTTTACCAGTTGGTGCTCTAAGAAATTAAGTCTGTCTAATCTAGAAACCTAAAAAATATGCTTGAGCTTCATGCTTGATGCTCAGCAAATCCCCATAAACATGGAATCATAAGGAGGCTTCTATGCATGCTAGCTTCCTGATATAATCAGTTAATAGACAGATTCCACCAGCCAATCAATGGAGCAGATTCTCCAAGCAGGTCTGACCAATTCAGCAGGTAAATTTTAAAGAGCAGAACATCAGGTGGATGAAAGCAGGGCTGAGGACATTTAATGACAATGACCATTGTAAAAAGCGCTATACAAATAAAATTTAAAAAATTGAATTGAATTAATGAAGCTGTATCATCTGCTGACATCCTACTGAACTTTTTTCTTTCTTTTCTTTTTCTTCTGTTTGAATGACTGACAATTTGAGTGGTTTAATCAGCCATGTTGGATTTTTGAAAAACGTACCGAGTCCATTACAAGCTCAGACACTAGCAAGACTCTGGGAAGAAAAAACTTGAAGATATGGCAGTAAAACTAATTGGTGAGCTCCTCTTTCCCCTAAAGGTTCAGACTCTGCTTATTAGACTCTGTATGTCTCAGTTCATGATCTGATTAGTGCAACTCGCTTCGGAACTGGCCACGGTTATTGGAAAGCACACTGCAGCCTGCTAAGCCTGAGGGTAGATCTATGTCTCTGCAGGTGTCCTCAACAGCCATTTTCACACGTTTGTTAAAAATTGTTCTTCATATATTGTAGAGAGGTATTCTGTCTGATTCTGTTTTATTTGTATGGTACCAGCTATAGTCACAAACATCTTTAAATATATTTGGATCCCCAATGAACATGCTAGAGGTGAGCTGAGGAATGAAGCTGGAGATGAACCAGAGGGTGATGATCTTTCATGTTTCTTCTATAATAAAAAGTCAAACAATATTTTGTTGGGGATCTTAAAGGATGCCAAGTATAGTGCATCCTGGGATGAGCACAGGACAGCCTTTATGAGCAGCATCACTTCTTGTGCACAGATCTATATTATCCATTTGAGATTATCCTCTGAATCAAGCTTAAGACTTGGGTATCAGTTGTTTCTATGGGAAGAGTCAATTTTTCAATGAGGGAACTCCAACTCAAGGTGAGTCCCAGGTTCAAAAAGCACAAAGCATTTAAAGGAAAGCTTATTTAAGGAATGTTTTCTTTGTTGTAGGTTTGGAATGGTCCTCCATAAGAAGGAGCCAGCACTGCATAAGATAGACCTGGAGACCACAGCTTATGTGAAGAACATCAGCTTGCAGGAGTATGACTGCATTCCACAGTCCCTAGCCTACACACACTTGGGGGGTTACTACTTTATCAACTGCCATCCAGACTCGACTGGTGCCGTGCGTCCTCAGCTTATCGTCGATAGTGTAACAGACAATGTAATTGGGCCTAATGGTGATGTTAGTGGTACCCCTTATGTCTCACCCGATGGCCATTACCTAGTGAGCGTGGACGACCGAAATGGCATGATGCGCGTTCAGTCCATTTCAGTGCGAGGTGAAATCGGGCGACCCTTCGACATCCACACCAACCTGCATCTCTCAGATCTGGCCTTTATGCCCTCGTTCACCGAGATCCACCAGTACAACGTGTTCGGAAGCTCGGGCCAGCAGACAGATGCCCTGTATGTAGAGCTCAGCACCGGCAATGTCAAAATGATCAAGAGTCTGAAGCTGCCCACACCATGGAGTCAGTGGCCCTGGAACCGTAAGAATCGCGCCATGACCTCAAGCGGCCTCTTCGGACAGTACCTCATGACCCCCTCCCAGAGTTCGCTGTTCATTCTGGATGGATGGCTGGACAAGCTCAACTGCGAAATCACTGATGTGCCCAAGGGGAACACTGTGGTGTGGGTGGGGGAGGCCTAGGCCATCGAAACAGGCTTTTGTGACCAACAAAACCAACAAAAACAATTGCACTGAATTTGGTCTGTGTTTAATTTATTGAGAGAGAATCTCAAGTAATGTGAAAAAAATACCAAATTGACTGTTCTAAAACACTGTATCGGATAAGGGAACTTTATTCAAAGGTAGAGCGGCAAGTATATGCTTGTTTTTGTACGCACTGGGTATGTGAAATAGCTCACTATTAGTTACTCCTTAATTAGATCCAATTAGCCCTAGCATCAAAAGGAATTTATTGCAAGAGCATTTCATTTTCAGGCACAACGATAGCTATGAATATATTCAACCAATCAATTTAAATGATAGTAAAATCATTATATTTCTTGGAAGAATTTACATCGAGGAATCTATAGGTTTATTCTAAAAAACGTTTAAATTCTTTTCTTTTCCTATCCCCTTCCGTCCTGTCCTTCAAACACAGTCACATACATGTTGGGCCCACAATATTTCCTGTGCCTTGTACTCATGAAAAGAAATCAAAGTAATTGCTCCCTTTCGGACAGCGGATATCAGCGTCCGTGAATTTCCTGCAAAGAACAAAAAAAAGCCAATAACACTTAAATTCCATTTCAAACCTTTAAACCCCTCAGCATTCATATCTAATTAAATCAGGCACTTGCTGCGAGACGTCAAACCCGAGACGTCTGTTATAAAGTCGCCGTGGCATATTTAAATCTAAGATTAAGATTTCGGACATCATAGGAAATCGGTGAAGAATGTGCAAGCTACGTCACGGGTCATTTTGGATTGAAAAAGGAACATAAAAGAAAATACCTTAATGCTGGTGAGGCTGTGAATGAATTATTTATATTACTGGCTCATAAAAAAAGATCGATGATTAAGTCTTGGCAGAATGTAGCTTGTTTGCCAAGTTTAGGGACAGGCAAAGAAAATAACAGCTGTTTTTGGGCTTCAGAGTTGGTTTTTCAATAAATTCTACAGTGTGTAATTTGGTGTAGTGTGTTTGGTTAGACGAGCTTTGTACGTCACGGGTACATCGAAGTGGAGATTTGACTGACTGAACAAATCCTTCGAACAAGCAGATAAACCTCCTTAGTGTAGTGAACAGGAAGCACAAAGAGGTGTGTGCACGTGATGTTGAATTTTCTCCTCGATGGCCAGAGTCTATGCATTTTCACTGACACTCAAACCAGGAGGCTGTGCTTGGCTTAAGCTTTCGTCATCTTGTTTATTCGCATTTATTCTACGTGTGCTTGAAAAATTTGACTTCTTTTTCACCCTGTGTATTTAAGCTTAATTCTTTTTTTTTTCTCTCTCAATTTTGGTTTTAACGCTTCTGGTTTGCACACTTGGCCTGAGCATGGGGTCAAGTTTTGGACCTTGTTTGGCCTTCACATAGAATTTCTTTCTGAATTGTGGATCGATGAATCGGTTCCGTGCGTCAGGCAGGTTTCCAAAATGGTAGACGCTAGGTTCATCTGGTTGCTGTTTTGTTTTTAGCATCTACACTTAATCAGAAACCGACAGCTTCAAGTACGGAGCCGTTTCCATAGCAACCATAAAAAACCCATGCTATCACCAACCTTGAAACAGGAAGTAGCATGAGTAGGGAGCGATTGACTTCTACACTTCATGTGGTCCACACCGTAGTTTGTTGGAACTGAAGGCTAGTATTTTATTGGAAACATCCTTCACACTCCAGGAAGTGTGAAAACAACCTAAACGAATATCAGGCCACTTTGTTAACCTTTTTTTTTTTTGAATTGTACACCAACAGGAACGTTCCTTTCTGTGGCTTAGTTTTTTTGCGTTCTGTACATAGCAGAAAGCTCTATGTGTCGTAGTTTCCCTAAAATCATTCTCATACGCTTCTGAACTCCTCTTCACACTCCTCTTTTTTAAAACACTGTTCTTTGTTCCACAAACGAGCGAGTCCATTTTCTGATGTCCTTTCCAGACGTTTCAGCTCCATGTAGCCATGTATATTGATTTTGTGTGCTTGTTATTTATGTAGATAAATCATGCTTGACATTTTGCCAGCTAAATAAAGCCTATAACTTTAAAACCTTTGCCAAGTTCTCTTTTTTTTTTCCTTTGTATGACTCCAAATAATAAAGAATTCAAATGGAACGGTCGAGCGGTACGACATTAATTTTTAAATTCACCTTTTTTTTTTTTTTTTTCCGAATGTGTGTGGAAGTCTGCGGTGAAATTTAATGAATGCGCTCGCTGCTTTTTCAAGGGAATTACCTCACTTCAGTGGTTTAATTATGGTTTCATTATTTAACACAATTAGAGCTTAGATTAAAGGAGTACACTGAAAAGTAGAGAGTAAAAATAACATGAAGTAGTGCAGGGAGAGAACAAAGTGGACAGCTGTAGCACTGATACAGTTTATTCCTCAACGCTGTTTGAATTCTTGAGTCTGATTGGTCAGAAGCGAAGGCGTTGATTAATCTTCCATAATCGTAGCGTTGACATGAGACTAAAGTTTTATATAAACAGACTTCGTTGTTATTTTTCTGTGATCTCAGAGGAAGTCTTGTTCTGGTTGCTGTGATGGAAACACCGATCGTGATCGTTGCTTGGCAGACTGTACGAACGTGATCCCCATGTCACACTGTAGGATCTCAGTTATCATCACGTCAGACTGTACCACATTCAAGACACGTCCAATTGGGACGCACGCAAGAAGATTCGTCCGGGGTTTTACGTCATGAATCCGTGACCCGCATTCTCTCGCTGAAATGTCAGGTAGCAGCAAACGAAAATAATCGGTAGCGTTCGTTTTGTTTTTCTTCCTGCTCTACTGTCTACCTGAACTTTCGACATCCTCGCTGAGGTGGTTTGAAGTCGTCACGCTCAGTTCAGTTTCAACTGAAATTTAAAGCAGCTTTACAGAACATGAACGTAATCAAGAGTTTCCTATTATACCAGGAAATATCAAAAATTCAAGAATAATAGACATCTGTTTAAGTGTGTTTGTATTTTATTCCCACTGAGCAAGTCTGAGGTGACTGTGTTGACTGTGGCAAGGAAAAACCCCCTCAGATGGAAAAGGAAGAAACCTTGAGTGCGTCGTTCGGTCCGGTGCTCATATTGGCGCCCGTCGTAGGATATGTCACGTCGTAGCATTTTAACTCTAGGGTTCTAAAAAGCATTTAGGATTTTCAAAATTTCTCAGACGACCAAATTGTGGCCAAAAATCACACAGTGTGAGCCGGGTTTGTCTCGGTTAAACGAGTTTACTAGAAAAAAGACGACTTGGGCTGATTTTGTTGTAGGAAATGTAGGAAAGAAAGCTTACTTGGGTGTCATATGGTGCAAAACTACAGCATATGGCTCCTTACAGTATGTTGTTGTGTCATCACGCATATTGCTAGTCACTGGGTCTCATTTAGGATGATTTTCATGAACTGGCCAATGAAGTAAATATAATGAAATTAAATAGTCCTGCAATAAAATGTTCAGATATTCCTTAAAATCGTAGTTTAAAATATAATTTTATATTTTTTCTCAGTAAAACCCAACAAATCCTACTCCTTTTTTCCCCTAGCCATTTAATCCAGCCAAGGTGTTCCGCCTTTAATAAAACATGGCCGTGCTGCTCCATAGAGTCCATCCTCATAAACGAGAGTTACATCTCATTACCGTTAAAGCCTGATGAATCCTGTATGAAGATTTCCTTCATCGGTTGGCAAACCACCAAAGATTCAGAGAAAATGTCAGAAATTCATCCAACCGTGCTGCCGTTAGAGACTCCGCACGGCACGGCTCATTATTTAGCAGCCCTGCATGGAAGAAGGTAAAGATAATATACAGACGTTCATTTGCGTTGAAGATATTGTAGTGAAATCCTTTCCAACAGAGCGTGAGATGGATTCGAGTCAGAAGGCTGACACCGTCACGTCCTCCACCGCGTAATGACTGATGCCACGTTGTCACAAGCTGTGCAAATATACTGTATAACTCTCATATTAATGTTAACGAGCAGTCATTTCCCATGACAGCTTCCATAATGCTTGATGACATGATAGCTTCTGTTACGTCTTTATCCTCACTGAGGGCTCCTTTAATCAGAACTGCTTTTAATAACTGGAAAAGCATTAGGGATTTTTTTTTATTATTATTTTTATTATTATTATTTTGATTTTGTGATGTGAAGCATTATGTAAAAAATTTAAAACACGGATCCTCAAACGTAATCCAATTTTGTAAACACGAGCACGTTGTATTTTATTTATCTTTTCAGGATTTTACAATAAAAGAAAGATTAAAGATACTAATGTGAGAGAAAAAATTCAGATTTTAAAATCTATTTCAAAAAATTAACAGAAGTGAGAATTCTTTTTTTTTCTAATTTAATTCTTTAAGAAAAATTAATAAACAAATAAAAGTTTCCAAGTAACAAAAATCCTGGTAATTGTTTTATTTGTGGTCTTGTGACCAGAATTTTATGAATTTTTGAGGATTTGTATTTTGCCAGTTGTAAAAAATAGAATAAAATAAAGTAAAATAAAATATATTAAAATAAAATAATAATTTAAAATAGTAAAAAAAATCAATAATTAATCAACTTAATCAATATTTTAATTCAATCTTTGATCTTCAGTGGTGGAAGAGACTTATTTAATGATGAAATTCTAAGTAATTTAAAACTCTTTCAATTAAACGTTAGTCGATTTTCACTTTGATGAATAGTTTCTTTTTCATTACCCACAATGCTTCCTGACAACCAGCAGCAGGATTTATGGCATTGCTTCATGACTATTTACAGAGATCCATGCAAAGTTACAACTTTCATGCTAATTTCGTCATCAGGGTCATGGCACTCGTCATCTTCTAGACCTCCTGGTGTCTAAAGTAAACTGAGGTCAGATGAGGCAGTCGAGGAGCAACTGTGATAGATATCCTGTATATGCGGTAGAATATTTCTTTTATTTTGCAAGAGAAATGTTTGAGTGATGAAGTCTGTGATAATAAAGAAACGTCTGGTGTCATGGTCTAGTCTAGTTTTATTTTTACTTCAGCCTTTGAACTTCCCGATGATCTTCACAGTCCTTGGACCATGTGATTTGTTTTAGAATGGTTTTTTACCATTTTGTTGTGTGTGTGTGTGTGTGTGTGTGTGTGTGTGTGGGGGATGTTGTTGGGAAACGTAATTTCCTCTCTTCATGTTGGGCTGAGTTTGATTGGTGTGCTTGAGGCTTCTCTGGCGAGTGTCAGCAGCATCCTCGAGTAACACACGCACACACACACACACACACACACACACACACACACACACACACTCATACACACTCACACACCACCTGAGACATTATTTTATACCACCTAGCTTTGTTTGCCTCATGCACAAGCTCTGTAGAAGTCACACAGTGTCAAGAAAACAGGATGTCAAAGTCAGCCAGGAACAAATGCAGAGTGTCTGCAGAGGAGCCCGTGGGGACGAGCAAAGAACCAGCTAGCAACCGAGTGTGAGTGTGACCTAGCAAAACAAGACAAAACAAAACAAAACAAAAAACTTGTGATTAGCATAGTCATCTCTAATATAATGGTACCTTTAATAATAATATAGAATTCTCCGTTTGTTTGTTTCTTTGTTTGCTCATTTGGGATAAAAAGGAATTAAATGCAAATAAAAATGTACATAAAAACATTCTGTTGTATAAACCTGCTTTGATAAAATATTCATTGTTCATTCATACAGATAAAATTTTATTTAATCTAACTCACGTGAATAAAAAAAAATCAAGCAAAGACACAAATAATAATAATAATAATAATAATAAAATTAAAAATCTATTCTATTTATTATTGTTATTTTATTTATGATAATGATTATTTTTATTATTGTAGTTATATTTTTTTTTTATTCAAAAATTTACACACATGCACTTTCTTGACTGGATGCAACATTGTTTGATTTTTTTTTTTTTTTTTAATTCTATAAATAAATAAAGTCTCAGTTTATTTTCTGTTTTATAAAATTCACATATATACTGATAAATGTCACTGATATCAAACGTGATTCAGGAGGTTTGTGTGTCACATCTAACAAACTAGCAAGACTGTGAGAATTTTTTTACTTTTACAGCTTTTACTAATTTTGCATCATTCATAAACATTTAGGAAAAGTTTTAAAGTTCTTAGAAGAGATCGTAGGAATGAGTGCTGGAAAAATGTTAGATAGTGTCAGAGAAACGGACGAAGATAAAAATCCACACGCAGGGATGACACAAAAGACGATTTATTTACAAAAGACACAAACCGGAAAACACTGGGGAGAAATTAACGGAGGAATAGAAACTGAAACTAATACATACAACGAAAAGTTACAAACGGAAGATAAAGAAAAGCCAGGAACCCGGGTTAAATATTGAACACAAAAAGAAACAGAGGGAACAGGTGTGCAGAGGAAGAAATTAAGGCTAGGGCGGGGCTAGACACGTGACCAGACAACGACCGAAAACACGTGGCACAAAAAACAACGGCCGGAAACACCGCCCCCTAACGTCCGAGCGTGATCCTGACAGAGAGTTACCTTAATAAATAGAGACTAACAGTGCGACAACAGTGTGTAACTGCGATGAAGAAGTGTGACGTGGTACGGTTTGTGTGTGTGTGTGTGTGTGTGTTTGGTGAACATCACTGCATATAATGATAAGGTGAAAATATTAAACATCTGTCAGATATTTAAATGTTCCCAGAATTTTACAAACTCTCTCTCACACACACACACGCACGCTCGCACGCACGCGCACACGCACACACACAGAGAAACACGCACGCACACACGCAACCCTTAATAACCTTGACAAGTCAAACAGATGTTGACAGAAACTTTTAGTTTCTATGGCAACCAATAATCATTTTCTTCCTACATCTGTTTCCTTTCCATTCCAATGAAACTTTTTTTGCTTCAGATACAAATTGAGAGTCCAGTTATTTTCCAGAGAGAGGGTGAGAAGATGGATACAAGCCTATAGTAACATGGCTGTGAAAAGGAAGGAAGAAAGGAAGGAAGGAAGGAAGGAGAGAGAGAGAGAGAGAGAGAGAGAGAGAGAGAGAGAATCTTTCAAAGCAGTCCTGGACTGACTGTTAGGAAGGAATCATTAGAGGAATCTTTCTCTCTCTCTCTCTCTCTCTCTCTCTCATGGCGACTTGCTTTTCTTCTCTGGGGAAATTATATCTATTGAGATTTCCTTTCAAGCGAGAGCCTGTTCCTTAGATTTTCAGCAGCCTACAGCAGCTCAGAATGATGCACTAAACCAACTGCTGGATTTATGGACTGGAATATAAAAGTCCCCAGGAACCAGAACCACAACCTGTTCATGCTGCTCACTTTTGGACACTCCAGCCAAGTTCAGGACACAAACAGACTCTGAGCCACTTTCTTCCAGCAAGTCATACAGTATGTGAGTTTCCTGAACAGCAGCAGACTGGATGTTACCTGCAACACACATTAATGTGCAACAGACTGTGCAACAGACATATAGACGATATACAGTATAATGATATACAGTACTGTGCAAAAGTCTTAGGCACCATATTATCTGTAGTACA
>JAOTRN010000001.1:22764191-22776294 GCA_028566695.1 Bagroides melapterus
TATTTTATTATATTCCTTTATTATTATTCTTATTCTGTTCTATATATTTTATATTTTCCTATATTTTAATGCTATATGCTATCAATTCTATATTTTATAGTACTCTTATTTTTATTTTCACATATCTCTTTACTTCTTTATTTGTATTTTATTTTTTTGGTTCTATTTATCTTATTTTTTTTTTATCATTTCTACCACTCTACCTCTCGTCTAAGGACCAGTGGTAAAAGCATTTCACTGCATGTCAGACTGTGTGTGTTTATGTGTGTGATAAATAAAAATTAAACTTGAATTTGAGTTGTATTAAATGAGATATGAATGTAAGTGGCTCTGGATAAGGCGTACACGTAAATGTAAGAAATTACTGATTGTCATTGTTATAGTGTAAGTGAGAACAGGAACAGGAAGTGTTGTGAAAGCTCCACCACTTTAAATGTAAAGCATTCAAGAAGCAGGATGTTTTGTTCGTTAACGAATGAAGGAATGTAATCGTAAGCAAATTCTTGGGTTTGAAGAAGAATAAAAGTCTATAACGTTATAAAAAAAATCTCAAAACAGTTTAACGTCTTGGAAATCTTGCTAAAAATGACACGTTCAACGTGTGTAAGAGTTTCCTTTTTGAGATCTTCCAACTCCTGGCTTTGTGGTTCAACTTCTGGTTCATTCGTTCACGTATGCAGGTCGTTTTATTCTTTATACTCGTTTTATATCGTGAGTCTTTAATCCCGAGATGTTAGACATTAAGCTAGAGTTTAATCTCTGATGACGTACAGTACGTATAGAAGGGAACCTACACCAGATCCTGACCTTTTTGGGGGGCTGGTTATCATGTTCCACAAACAGCACAGATATGTAAATGTTGTGTAGGTTGACATTTCCTGGACAGCTGCAGTGTCAGTAGTCCGGAACAATACGATTCATCCTTTGGTGACGAAGCCGGGGAGGTGGCGAAAAGGGAAAACGCTGACAGACGAAGTTTGTGGGGTTGTTCTGAAACGTTTACTGAAACGTTTGAGAAAAACTAACAAGTCTTTGTAAGACTTTGCTTTTTTTTTTTTTTTTTTTTTTTTTAAATGTGAGTGTGTAAAAAAATGCTGTAGTTGTGAATGAGTCTGTGTATAGTGGTGTTTTTTTTATTACTTTGGTTTGGACTTTTTTTGGTTAAAATGTTTACCTCATAACTCCGGGGTTGGTGGTTCGAGTCCCGCCTCTGCCCCGTGTATGGAGTTTACAGGTTCTCGTCATGCTTCAGGGGTTTTCTCCATGCTTCAGGGGTTTCTTCAGGGTTTTTCTCCATGCCTCAGGGGTTTCTTCAGGGGTTTTCTCCATGCCTCAGGGGTTTCTTCAGGGGTTTTCTCCATGCCTCAGGGGTTTCTTCATGGGTTTCTCCATGCTTCAGAGGTTTCCTCATGCTTCAGGGGTTTCATCCATACTTCAGGAGTTTCTTCAGGGGTTTTCTCCATGCTTCAGGGGTTTCCTCCATGCTTCAGAGGTTTCTTCAGGGGTTTCCTCCATACTTCAGGGGTTTCTTCAGGTGTTTCCTCCATGCCTTAGGGGTTTCTTCAGGGGTTTCCTCCAGGTTCTCAGGTTTCCTCTCTCAGTCTAAAGACTTTGCTTGAGATAAACTCCATACTAGGATGAGCTCTACAAAATCTTGTTGGAGAGATGGATGTTTAAACTGAAAGTGATCAGAATTGAGAATTTAAGCCTTGGTGTAAACACACAGAATGTGCCACACACACACGAATGCTCATATTCAGCGAGCTGTGACGCAGCATCCGCTCAAGCCAACTTGAATGAAAGGTTGCAAGACAGAATACAAGGTCGGCTCTCGTAGCTTTCTGTTCCAGCTTGTCTTACGACTTTAACTCTGTTACGTTTCTCACTCATTAGAGTTATACAAGTCTCCTCGGTTCGGCTGCCATCTTCAGTTTGAGGCTCTGCGGTCTACAGAGACCTTAAAGAGATTTCAGGAATCCTTGAGGGCAGCGTGGTGTACATCTACGTACGTCTGCGCCGTGTCTTCAGAGGGAACCTCACTAAATAGATCCACTAATTACATCCTTTTTCACTAGCGTACCAAGAGAGACAAAAAGAAATCATATTTAAGATCTGCTTTATTGATTATTTCTGATGTAGTTACATGTACCTGGAAGTGTGAGAAACGTGTCTGTTATTTTTGTGCTATAAAAAAACAACAACAACAAAAAAAAGGCACTGTTGTTATTTACTGAAGATCCTGGGCGCCGTTGTATCTCTAAGCCGGCGGATTTCCCATAAATCCTGGCTGCTTGGCCTCGGCGGTGCGGTGACTGGGTCGAGAGGCGCCATTGGCGCGCTGATGAATCCCTTTAGACGGCCCAATCAATATGGCTTTATCTTCAGGCGAGTGGCGCAGACGCCCGTGTTAGTTCACCTGGGGTCCTGAAGGAGTGATCAGCGTGCTGTACATCAAAGCCCAGTATCAGACAGCAGCAATCAGGAGAGAAGGCCTGATCCACTCATCTCCTGTGGCACCCAAAGATGTGTGATCTATCGCCCGTGAGTACTCACGCTGTTGAATATGTCATCTTTATCAGTGCTGATCTGTGTTTCTGGAGCCATAACCAGTGTAGCTTTTTTTCACCAGTCACTCGGGACACGAAGGCTACAGACGGCGATGTTTATTACAGTACACACATAAAACACACTTCGTAAGTGTTAATGGAAATGTTCTGTGCACTATTTAGCGCCGGATATCTTTACTGCATCTCTGACACGACTGTTGAAATGTATGACAGTGTGGGAAAGGGGGAGATTTTGTCCTTTTGTACTGTATTTAGTTCTGAAAACTTCTGAGCGACTTTACTGAACTGAAATCTTTCTCTATGGCAGGGATCACAATCATCTTGTGTAAAGATCAAGCAGTTAAAAAATGTGGTGAAAAGTTTAAAAAAAATCACAAAAAGAATTTTCCGATTTTCAGGTTACAAGTCAATAAATTGAAAGAAATCAGCGTGTTCTTCGGACGGTTACGAGGTCTAACTTTCGAAAGCTGTTCTGAAAGACAATTCCTCTGTTGAAGATTTCTATGCAGAAACTTTAAACAAACCAAAGACCCACATTTTGACTATTTATTTTTCTAAGAACATTTTCACGGCATTCTAAAGCATCCAGAGGTTTATGACTCCTTTTTTAAAAAAAAAGGTGGAACTGCTTTAGAAAGCTAGAACATTTAATCTTCCAAAGACCCTTGAATTTTTTTTCTATTATTGAAAGCATTTCTTAAAGGGGTTCTTATAGGTTTCTTGATTGAATTAACTATTTCGACCGGAAAATCTCCTTAGTTTTGGTTATTAAACGGTTCCTAGGGGCAAAACACAAATATCAAATGTCATGCTTTTAAATCTCAGAGTTCTTGAGCTTCTCTGACCCTGCGCTGAGGCCTGCTGTTAAGTAACGTATCGCCTCGAGTCGACGGTTATGGCGCATAATAAATAAAGGTATATAAAAATGTAGAAATTTGTCAACCGATGGCATTTCTGTTGCAGTCGAGCCAGAATTAGCACTTTTATTCGAGGTAAAACTGCACACGTGGCCGTGGGGTAGCTGAGAAGAACGTTCTTACCGTCTTATTAAAGAGCTGAACGGTTTCTTCTGTCCCTGTGATCAAAAAGTAGTTGATCATTTTATTTTAAATTCCTTCAGGCTGAATTGACAACAGCCGACCACGCCTTTTCGACTGCGTTTTCCTGCTCTCGTTAGTACGGATCATCACATTCAGCTCACGGAGTAATAAAAACAAAGCACTGACTACAAAATAATTGCTTTGGAGTTATTAATGTGGACGCTATTAAAAAACATTAAGAAGATGAGCTATTTGCGTAATGAGTCCAACCGTTTGTGGATTGTTTTGTTGCGGTTCATGATTCCAGATTGATGAATTCTGATTGGTCAGAAGGTTTGGAGAAAATTTCACTGCAAATATCTAAAAGATGTAACAGAGTGTCCAGGTTTATGCTTTCCACTTTCTCTGTACCGCAACAAGCTACATACTCTTTGCGTTTTTGTAAATTTCACACGTGAGAGAATAAACGTGGCTGGTGAGGGAACGTCTGTTTATAGCTGCCGTAACGTGTGAGTGCAGGAACAAGTTTCAAGGAAGATTGAAATTTGCACCGTTGTATTTTATTTCCTTTCAGCTTGACTGTGAATAATTTAAATCAATATGAGGCCTTTTGAAATATTGCTAAAGTTTTGGCACCCTTAGTCATAGCAACTATAACAATGCAACAGAACGAATGCAATTATTATTGCTTTTAATATTTTCAAATGCTTCTTACTATTTAACAAGATGACGTCAGCTCATAAACTCCAGTTTCATACTACTCACCTTTTAGTTTATTTTTACTATGCTTACCGAATAATTCGATTTAAGACGAACGACCGAATAACACGCTCAGACGTTAAGTGGTTAACCAGATGTCTGTACGTGTGATATTTAATATAAAAGTAAAATAAAAATTTTTTTGCAGTGTGTTTTAGCTGCAGCGCTTTCGCCGTTCGCTTGTGCGGAGCCGTATTGATATCGTTCCCAGGGGTTACTGAGCCATTAAATAGTGTTAATTGGTGCAAATGCCTGATCAGATTGGCCATTGATTGTGACAGTGTCGATTATCTCTCAGATAAATGGAATCCTTTAATTCCCAGTTTCAGCCGGATGCCGACCGAGCCGTCCGAGGCCATTAAAATCCTGTAGCAATTAAGGTATAACAGAGTAATTATTGCCAAGATGGAGGAATGTAATTAATGTTTGTGGTATTATTACCTTGTTATCTCTATCTGTGCAGTGTACATTTTTTTCATAGGTGCACGCATTTCTAGTTTATAGGTTTTTTTTGTTTTTGTGATGTTACCATTAGCACCATGTATTAGCACTGCAAAGCAACAAGCAGCGTTATTACATCGTTAGGGACAAATCTAAAACGAAAATTTTTTTTTTTCATGAATTCAATTCTAATTCACTGGAGCTCAGTTTTCATGAGTAAAGGTTTTATAGATGGGATCACTAGCTGACTGACGTGTGTGTGGGTGTGTGCGTGTGTGTGTGTGTGTGTTGACCCCAGTATTGGTAACATGTCTGTTCAGAGGGGATCAATGAGCTCTCGGAGTGTATTCTCTCCACCTGCTGACACCAGCTCTGGGCTGAAGTGGTGCAGCTCAAGTGCTCACGTCAATGGAGCTCCAAAGCGATATTGAGCTGTAAGGCCACAGCAAAGCACTGCAATTCACACGGCACTGTTAGACACACAGATAGATAAGGGATTTCCTTTTTTTTTTGAGTATACAAAGAACTGACTGAGTTTTGACTTACGCTGCGGGGCTCGGAGTTTCTCGTGTGATTCTTGCTCATGTAGCTTTTAAGCCACAAATTGCGGAGTCAGTTTAGAAAGAGCTCGATGAGTGAGTGTGAATGAGGGAGTGTGATTTTTGAGTCTAAAATACCGTCTCACATTTAGTTACCTCAGGTTAGTTAACGTTCATAGTGTTTCCTGTGAGGTCATTTGTATGGGATGTGGTTTAAGGTATCGGATTACCAATTAGAAGGATGTGATATTGAATCTGAGGTCCACCAAGCTGCTACTAAACCCTCAGTTGTTCAGTTGAGATAATAATTTAAGTCACTTTGGAAAACGGTGTCTACTAAATGCTGTAAATAGCATGAATTCTTACCAATTGTGACCTACGATAATGAGATTATATGCTGAGTTTTCAGTCAGTCTGAGCCGTCTAGGTAAAACCTATCAGATGTCCCTGAGAAAATCAGTTTTTGTTTGAGTTTTTCTGGCTGCAACATACTTAAAATAAAATTTTCTACCTAAACAACACAAAATGTTTATATTTAGTCTATATTCTGACCTTGCCTCGCCCTCTGTCTGCAGTTTAACAAGCGAAATCAATTCAATTTGTAATGAGAGAAACAATCACCTCCATATCAGCGTCAAAAAAGGGAGCGTACTCTGTACAGATGACTGAACAAAGTATTAAAATGTTTTTATTAGTGCTGGGCAACGATTTAAATTTTTAATCGGGATTAATCTCATTGTTGTTCACAAAATTTAATAATAAATTCAACAGAGTGTATTGTACACTTTTATTTTAAAAGTACTGCTATATGAACAAAAGTACAATGTTATGGTTTACAAACATTTGACTTTTACAGCAGTTTTCCCTTTATATAGTAACAGTTAAAATATTTCTTGTAAATCTCAACTTAAACATTAATGAAGTTAATCCTGTGAGAAAATTCAACTTTGTAGTGGTTACAAATAACTTTAACTCTATCAACTTCACCTTGTGGAAGGAATTTAAAATGAAAATGTCCATTTAAGAGTTCGGGATCTTTCTCCAGTTTAATCCCCGCTACTTCTTTTCTGTTCCGGTTTGTGTGAGGCTCAAGCCGTTTTAGCCCCACCCCCAAATTCTCTCATTGGTTGAGACGTGTGATGACGTCTATCCCAATCCAGTACTGATCGACATCCCACCTCTCCTGTGACCCATGATTTATCTGTATGTGTATTCAGAGCCAGTGAGCAACAGACTTATATAATAATAATAATAAAAATAAAAAATTAAACCGATAACACGCGATAAAATAATGATACGATAATAATGCTTTAATGTGTCCAGCCCTATTTTTTTTTTTATTTCATCTAATAAACAACATTAATAACATTGAAAAACATGAAATATATACAGCAAAGAAGAGCTGAGGGAATGAATCTGAGTGATTATTTCATCACCGATGTTGACGTGAACAGAAATCCGTCGAATGAAGAGGCTTGTGTTTAAACGCTGTGACTTTTACCTCAGGTGATAAGACAGAGACCTAGGACAATCGACGTGAGAACTCGTTTGTTATTGTAAACTGATCCCATTTTAAAATGAGGGTATACATGAAGCCGTAGCTCTGAGCATCTTTGGGACTGAAATCTTAGAACAGAGAAATAAATTGAAGGTCAGGAATGTACACTATATATAATAGAGTATGTCGTAGCTCTGTTTGGATCTGTCACTGCCGGAAACTCCGGACTGAATAGACCCTTGAAGAGTTTTCTCAAATTGTACTGAAGTCAATTCACTTCTCAAGTAAGAGATGATGACGCCCGAGTCCGAGTCACGAAAATTGCACCTCCTGTCCAGCCTATCGTGTTTACCTCAATAGCCAGCACGCTCGTAGCGCCGTGCCAAACACAGAGCAGCAGCATCATTAATAATCAAAGTATAACTGTATTATAAATGTATTAACCTCAGCTAATGGGGCAGACTGGAAGTCGAGCCTGATCGGAGGAAGTTTGCGGAGGAAAGAGCTGAGCTTGCATACGGCACTCAGAGCAATCCGGATGGATCGAGATGCAGATTTGAAAGCGATTCTTCAGACAGTTTGACGCATGAGGAGTTTTTGGGGTAGACGGCGATCTCCTGTGACAGGCGCTGAGATGTTGGTTTTAAGCGTTTGGAAGAGGACGGACCCCTAGAAACTCTACAGAGAGACAGAAAGGGAGCTGAATTTGAATCGGTGCCAGTTCTTGATAGACCAAGAAGGAGAGAGAGAGAGAGAGAGAGAGAGAGAGTTTTGTTAAGAGATCAGATGTGATATCACAGTCATGTTTATGCCAATGGTCATGTCATATTATTGGGGAAAAAACTGAATTAGAAACAATTCTTTTTTTTTTTTTTTTTTAATTATTTATTTTATTTCTTTATAAATTCTAAAAATATTTTTTTAACTATAAAAATGTCTTTTTCTAGACATTAAATAGGACAATTTCTTTAAAAATAAATGTAACAGTACTGTTTAGATGTTTAGACCCTGATTTATTTTTTTGACATATTCATGAAATGTTGCTGTGATCGTTTTTCCATATCATGCATCTGTAGTTCAAATCCTGCCTTTAATTGCACACACACTTTATGTTCAGCATACATCAGTGTGACACACACTCAATATTCACACACACACAAATTACTACATGTGCAGAATAAAGGAATTAACAGATTAGCAGACAACACAGCTGCTTGTCTTGGATTTTAGGATTATCCAGATGTGTGTGTGACCTGTTTGTGTGTGTGTGTGTGTGTGTGTGTGTGTGTGTATTCCGATTAACAACTTTTCTTCATTCCTGAGCAGAACGCTGAGGAGATCCATGTTCTTTCTTAACAATGTTCTCGAGACCTTGTTCTTGTTTATGCTCTTCTTCTTGTTCCACATGATTTTCAGACCTGGTTCTTGCCCATGATGTTATTTTTCATCATTCCTTGTTCCTCGTTAAGCCCTTGTTCTCCATACCTTTTTACTCCAGAATACACTCTTACACAGCCATGTTCTGCAGATTTTATTATGTTACTTTCCACCGATATTTCAGTGGCCTTGTTTTGTCCTCCTTGTTGTTCTCCTGAGTCATGTTCCAGACTTCATTCTAATTAAGCTGTGTTCTCTAAACCTCGCTGTGGTTTAATCATATTCTCCAAAATCCATCATTCTCAAGTCCTGTCATTGTTCGACGCTCATTCTTATTCTCTAGGCATGGTATTTTCTCCACCAAGTTTATCATCTCTCATGTTTTCTATACCTTCGTCCATCTTGTTCTCCAGGCCCTGTTCATGCTCAGCCATGTTCTTCAGCCTCGTTGTGTTTTCGAACGTTAATCTCGATTGGTCTTCTGGATTTTGATGCTATTCCTCCTTCTTAATGCGGGTTCTCGGGTCAGTTCCCCCTCTACGTGTTCTCCGGTCCTCGTTCGTCCGTACCCTCCACACTGTTTTTTTTTTTTCTCGTCATGTTCTTTTGGTCTTGATGCTCTTCCGTTACGTTCGAAAGAATTGATTCTCTATTTTAACCAGCAGCAGATGGGCTCTTGTTTCCTGGAGCTCGGGGTCACAGTGATCACAGAGTCTCAGGGGTCAGCTTCATCGGGGCGTGATGATACACAAAGCCGGCAGTGCTAATAGTTGACATCTGCTCGATCGTCCGTGAGCCGTCAAAACAATGTCATCAGAAATCAGATTCCTGTCAGTCAGAGCGGGTCAGGGAACTGATGTAGGAACGGGGGAGATGATTACGGCTGGAGTGAAGGAATGGTATTAGCATTCCTTCACTCCAGACTCTTCCTTATATCTTTAACATAATCTCTAAACTATCTTTTGGCTTAAGTCTATGCTTAATGAGATTCCTTTGAACATCTTCAATTGAAACCGGACCAAATCTCTGAATTTTTTTTTAGTTATTTATGATTTTCTTTCCACAATGAAATCCACAACCACATTCATATAAGCACTGGTTTTGACTGAACGTTACTGTTTGCACATTTACGCTGTTCGGGTGTGTTTTGCATCCATGTAGATGATGTCACCGATGTAGGCGGGTTCTCTTCTACATCCACAACTGACTAATTAGGTCATTCAAAAAGCTTTATCAAAAGCATTTGAAATCCTCTTGACTGAGACCTGACTGCTCTTTTTTTTTCATTTGCTTTCTTTTCTGTAACTGTTTCTTGTTGAAGAGCAGGTCATTCCAGGGTAATTAGCTCTCGTTAATTAACTGCGTTTTCCTCTCAGGAGAGCGACAATCTGTGGTGGGACGCGTTCGCTACCGAGTTCTTTGAAGAGGACGCCACGCTGACCCTCTCCTTCTGCCTCGAGGATGGACCAAAGAGATACAGTAAGGAATCAGTTCAGATTCTAAAACACTAATCACCTGCTCTAGACGTCTGTAGTCTAAACGATACAAGACAATTTAATGGACATCTTATTGATATGCATCGAGACCAGGGCTGTAATCGGGACCGTGGTGCAACACATAATATGATTAAATAGTTTAGGACAGTAGTAGTAGTGATATAGTGCACGTTAAAATGTTAGTCTTAGTTTTACAACTCGAGGTTCCTGAAACATTGTAGGAAGTTTTTGTAGATATTTGTTTTTCTTTAAAATAAACGGTCACCCTTCACTTTTCTGAGATATCACGCAGATCAGCGGTGCTAACTAGCTGACTCGCGGTTTGTATGTCACTTCAATTAAAGCAGATACTTGTATATACATCTATATATACAGTCAAAACTCATTTAAAGGTAAGTGACACGTTTATTACTGACACTATGAGCAGCCATGTTGATGTGACATCGCTTCCTGACGTGAATTAGGAAGGAACACGTAGACGACCAGACCAGACGTGGCGGCAAGTTGTTTTTTTTTTTTTTTTTGCCGTTTATCAGCTGGAGGAAGTTGCGTCCTTCAGAACGAAGCGTGAGCGTTTGAGCGAAACGAACGGCGTGGGTTCTGTAATCGTCGTGTGTGAACTGGACGTTCCTTTTAAAAAAAGCGTTCTAAAAATTCTTCTTGGAAATGAAACCTTATTAAGTGTGATCCAGTTATAACAAATCTGATTGGTCAGAAGGTTTTGATGATGTTCTATAACAGCAGCTTTGACAGTATATAGTAACATCAGCTAGAGTAGATCAGTAGATGCTTCCGTAACCTAAAGCTCATAATAGAAATATAAAATCGTGTCGTTATTTATGAAAGGAAACGTAATTGTTGACATGGTAAATTTTTCTTTGAGACGATTGAACATTAATGTAAGGAGTCTCCAGTGTCAGCACTTTGCTACAGTCAGTAGGTTGAACGTATTTTTAACTAATGGATCAAAACTGCTTGTAGGTTGAGGATTTTTAGATCGCAGAGTAAATTCTAATGCTATGAATAGCTCCAGTTCCAGATGTCAGGCTTCAGTGTTGATAAGCCGGATGAGTAAACTATGAATAAATGCATTGTTTGTCCCAAAGCTCTGTGGCACCTCAGTGGATCTTTTGCGGCTTTATCCTCAGGTTCTACCCAAATACAGGGCTTATTTTCTGTTTTTCTGTTTCTCTCTCTCTCTTTCTCTCTCTCTCTCTCTCTCTCTCTCTCCCTCTCTGATGATTTGAGCAGTGCTGTCTGTCCTCACCGAGTCCTGGGCCTTTGCTTATTCGAGCAGAACGGCTCGCTTGTTGGATTGAGAGCGCGACTCCGACTCTGATTCGTTTGCAGCCTCTCGTCCCTTCCCCCAGTCTCTGTGCTGCTGATTTATTCGGCAATACACGTTTTTATTACGCAAGCATGCAGAGCGCTTAAACAAATGTTATCTCAGATTTGCTTTAAGAAACAGAAGTTTTGTTCTTCTTCTACCTGATGGGTCAGGGAACGAAAATACGATACGGTATATGACAGATATAATTAAATACGCTTTTAATAGAAACACTAGATTTTAGAAGACAAGCAGTTTATTAAACTTGATGCCACAGCCATATATATGTCCCGGTGTCAATGGGGAGGAATCAGCCATGTACATTAGGGTCGGTGTTGATCTGAAGCTCAGGGTTCAAGCCCCAGCACTGCCATGCTGAAACTGTTGGGCAATTGACCAAGGTCCTTAACCCTCCCTGCTGTTTTGTAGATCCGACTACGTCTTCAAGTTGAATATGTAAAGAAAAGAATTCCACTGTGCTGTCACGTGTATATGCGGCCATAATTAAGCCTAACTAAGGGCTAGCTCAGGTACGTGTAAGACGGCGGACTGCACAGGAAGCTGATTCAAAGGTTTGGATTTTAGGTTTGTCAGAAAATTGGATGGCGAAGATGCCTTCAAAAATATTTCCAGATTAAAAACGTTTTCAAAGAGTTAACTGTAAACTGTCCGACTTTTTAAGGAAATCAAACTTGCTAAGTGGTTATTACTTGCTGAGTTGTTTTCTCTATATATTAAGTAGAAATACGATGATACTTTATGAAAACGAATAAGACTTTTGCGCAGCGTGGATCAGACGTTTCGAGGATTTTGTGATGATTGGGATTTCGTAGCAGTCGGTGTCTATGAGGCAAGTCAGTGAGCTGTACAGGACTGACGGAAATGTGTTCGCTTCATTGTGCTTTAGGATCTCGTTCTATAGCAAAGGGTAGTGTTAATTCACACAGACACAAACACCTCTAACCACACACACACACACACACACACACACACAGACATGCAGAGGATTTGTTTTCATTTTGAGGCTTTAAAATGCCTATGGTGCATCGAAAACCATCA
>JAOTRN010000001.1:22925706-22935991 GCA_028566695.1 Bagroides melapterus
ACGCTAATCACACTATTTGTACTACACATTGGCTTGTATTGTAATGATGCATAAGCGCATGATCATGGAACCCACATATCGTGGCCTTCATACCACTTGATTTTTGGGGTGCGTGGTCTTAAGTAGTGTAGTAGTAAGTATAGAAACAATCCTACAAACTCCATGAAGTCCAATCCTATTAACTATCTTTTGTTCTTTCTGCAGGTGAGATCTATTGAGGGTCAGTATGGGACGCTTCAGGCCTACGTAACCCCTCGTCTGCAGCCTAAAACCTGCCAGGTCCGTCAGTACCAGATCAAACCTCTCTCACTCCACCAGAGGACCCACAGCATTGATCACAGCAGGTGAGACACCTGTAGCAGGAAATCAATCCAATACCTTCGATTAGATTAGTGCACCTGAACCATGGCACACTGGTGCTACAGGGAGTCAACCTGAATTTTTAACCAGAAAAAAATTGTTAAAATTATATTAGTGTTCATATTTAAACATCATATTTCAATTTTTATAGATAAATCATTATTTGAGTTCAGTATTTAAATGTTGAGAAAATGAAGTGATAAGCCTGAAGCAGTTTGGCCGCCACACAATTTCCCTCTGTTTAGGAATTTTCTAGATAGTTTTGAGGTTTGGTTACAGCTGCTGTTTTGAATATATAGAAAACTCTACATCTCTCTGGGGTTTGTCTCCAGGCCCATGAACACCTTGAGATTGGTGGGGCAGTTCAGCTTTGCAGAGATCCACTCATGGGTCGTGTTCTGCCTGCCTGAGGTGCCTGAGAAAACGCCAGCAGGAGAAAACATCACCTTCTACTTTCAGAACACTTTCCTGGGAACTCAGCTTGAGGCGAGCTACTGGTGAGGCAAACTTGTCAGAGGGCAAGATGTAAAAATTCAATGAAAGTGTGCAGTGGTAGGAAGTACTTACAGTATTTATTTGCCTGTTATGTTTTTCAGCAAAGGTGAAGGGAACTTTAAGTCAGATAACATTTCCACTATATCCATCCTCAAAGATGTTCTCTCTAAGGAGGCCACCAAGCGCAAAATCAATCTAAACATTTCATACGGTGAGCTTCCTTTCATACAGACTCCAAACTGAAGTTTCACCGCTGCACTGCCGTCGTCCCTGTTTCAACTTTTTTTTTTTGCATTGTAGAAGTGAATGAAGATTCTGTGAGCCATACGCTGAAAATGATTCATCCTAAGCTTGAGTATCAGCTCTTGTTGGCCAAAAAGGTTCAGCTTATTGATGCTTTGAAGGTAAACTCTGCTGTAAGGAACTAGAACATTGTGGCTTTTATTTCTAGAACGGTACAGTCTTTTATTATCATGTGTTTGTTTGTGTCTCCTATAGGAGTTGCAAGTGCATGAAGGAAATGCAGATTTTCTTATACCAGAGTATCGCAATATACTAGACGAATCTGCTCGTCTGTTAGAAGAATATAAAAAACAGCCAGCTCACCTGGAACGATTATACGGTAAGCAGCCTTTACATGAAATTAGATCTTGCTCAAATTACAAATATCAAACCCATGATAAACAGCAGTGTAACAGCAGTGTAATTATTATTATTATTTCCATCTTTTTGAGAAATCTAAATATCACTTATTTGTCCTCTCACAGGCATGATAACTGACCTCTTCATCGACAAGTTCAAATTCAAAGGGCAAAATGTCAAGACGAAGGTTTCACTGCTCCTCGAAATATTAGACAACTACGATCTGAACTCTTTGGTGGATTTTTTCAATGATGCTTAATTTAAAACACCAATAGCAGAGTTATTTATTTATTTCTAATATTTTTATTTCATGGTTACATTTCTCTGAGATATATATATTTATATTTGCAGTAGCACATTGACATGCCAAAGTACAGAAGCCATAACAGAGTGGTATCGATGTCATCAGACAGTGCTGTGTTATAATGTAATAAAAAATAAATTTCATTACTATTATTGTACTCGAATAAATGGTCACGTTTCTTTTTGTTATTTTATGAAACAGTTCTGTATATTTGGCACAAAAATGCTCTCTTGCAGTGTGGATTTTTGCAGAGTAATCAAAGGGTGTCACATGTTTGTACGTTTCTTACTCCAAGATTTAAGCATCCTCTATTTGTGATGCACTGATACAAAGTATTAACGTCCATCTTATGCTGGCTGTATGAATCTGATCCAACATCATTCAATGTACGATCCAATCCACAGATGTATTTTATGCATACATGTGAATGCGCCTGATCTTGTCTGATACAACATAGATCCTGCATATGAACACAGGGCACAACTAAATGCATGCCATCATCATGCGTCTCTGATGTTTCAGTATACACATGCTAGCAGAGAATTATATCAAGTATCATCTGATGCTCACAGCTCTGATGCTGCCATTTTATCACAAATGGAAAAAAAACATTGAATTGAATGGCTTTAAGATATGCATGAAGAACTCAGAAACAGGTAGGCCTTTAAATATATTAGACATAATATGTTGAGCATAATGTTCAGGAATAAAAAGCCCTGTGCTTGCAATGAATATGCAAAACATTGTTGTAACTAAAACAAATGAGAATTTCGGGAAACCATGGTTATTTTAGTTTTACAGTCAGAAGCCATGCCTAAGGGTGTTTAACCACAGGAGCTTTCTTTTGGACTCACCACCTGCAAGATGATGGAGATCAGGTATAATGGCAGTGGTAAATGATCAACAGTCAGATGGTAGAAGTTGGACACAATGGAATAAAAATTAGAAATTACAATTCTTAAACTTTACACTATTATTAATGTATAATATAAAGCATAAAAATGACTGTTGATTAATGTGAGCCAGATGAAGTTCCTTAAAGAAGGAGAATTCTTTTTTAAAAGCTGCAATTGTGGATGATTGTCTTTAATTAATTTGTTTATCTGGAGATTTGTAGATACAGCATCATTTAGAAGCTATTTGCAAATGTATGAGTATTATATTGAATTCATAAGCGTGTGAATATCGTGTATTATCTGGACCGCACCCTTTGACCACATGCCTATTGTTCATCTTTACGTCAGTTTTTTAAATTTCCTTCGAGCCAATGACTTGACCCTCATTCAACCGTTTTGTGTAGTGGGAAGTGAATGAAATTTGGCCACGCTCAGCCGCCGTAGATTAGTGACGTACGGGACTGTGCTGAATTCTGATTGGATAGTTTCAATAGTCGCGGGCTACTTGAATTGAGAAAGTAACAATAATCTGAACCAGGGTTGAAGAAGCGGCCAGGCTGTGTTGGGGGAAAGAGAGAAACTTTTATTATTTCCATGGCTGGTTAATGTATACGATTATGGCGCCCTTTTAGTAACTGAGCTTAATTCGTTTATTGTTTTGATTTAATTTGTTTGGCTTTGTTTTTAAAAGCGCTGCCGTTCGAATTTGTTTTGTCTTAGCAAAAGCAACTTCACGGTATGGCGGTTTGATATTTTATATATGTTTATGATTATTTCTCAACCGTGCAGTCTAAACTAAATCCTTTGTGTACTGGTTTATAAGCAAGGGATCGCTTGTTTTTTTTTCCCCCTTGCAGCTCAGTATTTTTACAAGATGTCCGCACAAGGAAGCGCGCTAGATGGAGCAGAAGCGGTTTTCCAGGAAAATCAGGAAAACATGCCTGCACGGTTAAGAGGGGCAAATAAGAGCAGGCTGGAGAACCAGGAGAATGTGAACGCTAACAGACCAGCCACCAGGACCGTCCTGGGAGCTCTGGTGAACAACCCACGCCGACAGCCCGCCGTGCGAGGCTCAAAACAGGTCAGTGTAATTCACATGGTTCAGGTTGTGTCCCAACTACCACCTTAGTATCTGCAAAGTGCGCGCACTAGGCTGTACACGCTACTCCTACGTAGTCCACTATACTGTTAATTAGGCAGCTATTTGGGATTGGTCCTGGGTTTTGATAGGAAATAAAACAAATTTTAACAGAGGGAGTGAAACTTTTCTGCACATTTTCTTAGTTTACTTTTAAGTAGAATTTATTATGTTAGCTTCAGTAGCCAGTTAGCTGGCACTGGATAACTTGTCTACCTTTTTGTTGCCTCGAATTGAAGTTATACTGCTTAATTTTTTTTTCTTTCCCACTGTTCACGGGTTTAACTTAATTTTTCTCTCTTGTACGCGTCTTATGTGATCACTTTTCCTCCCAGTCTGAGAGCGCCATTTTATTTTGTCCTGCCTGCCTTTGAGTGACTGAGCCTGCAGTTTGTTTAGGCCTTTATACAAGGCTGGGGATAGCTCTAATACAAAGATATTTCATGTTACATCAAAGTTTAATAGTCAAAAATAAAAAATCTGGAGATTTAAAATTCAATTTCATCAGCATTTTCAACAAATTTCCACTTGCATTTAACTTCCTCCTATTTATAATTAAATTAATTTACATTTTAAATGGAATAGGTGTAAGAAAATATCACAAAAGCAGACTTGGTGGTCATAAAGGTGTCATGAATATTTTGTTTATTTATGGATGCATGTTGTCTTGTTTGACCTCCAGTTTAGGATTTAACCTGTTAATGTTGACATTTAGGGCTCGGCAACTCAAGCCTGTAAATCAGAAGACTACAGCAAAAGCTATGTTGAGAAGCCTGCAGCCAAACAATCTGCATTTCAGATTCATGTTGATGAACCGGATGGGGCCTGTTCCAAAATACGAGCGTCCACCAAACAAGCCACCGTGGATTCTTCTCCATTAGTGCTGAACCCAACAGTAACACGGCTCAGGCAGCCTCTTGCTACTATTGACCTGCCCATGGAGCTCAGTTTTGGTGGGTTAAATGGTCATGTCCTTGACTAAACTCCTCTGAATGCAATTTGATGGTTGTTCTAACTTGTCTTTTTATTTAAATAGATTCTCCCATGGACATGTCGATAATTGAAGGCGAGGAGAGGACTGTAAATGTAAATGAAGTTACAGATTATGCTGCCGAAATCCACACACACTTGAGGGAGATGGAGGTATGCATACATGGCTTTGTGTTGCAGGAGTGTTGCATACAGGAGACTTTAACATAAAACGGCGTTAAAATTTTGGTTTGTCGTGCAGGTTAAGTGTAGGCCGAAGGCAGGCTACATGAGGAAGCAGCCCGACATCACGAACAGCATGCGCGCCATCCTGGTGGACTGGTTAGTGGAAGTCGGCGAGGAGTACAAGCTTCAGAACGAGACTTTGTACCTGGCTGTGAACTACATTGACCGATTCCTGTCCTCCATGTCCGTCCTGAGGGGGAAACTTCAGCTTGTCGGCGCAGCGGCTATGCTCTTGGCTTCGTGAGTTGCCTTTGGTTTGGACTCTAGTTGCTCACCTTGCTTGGATCTTTTTACAGAATCTTTCCCCTCACTCTCCTTACAGGAAGTTTGAAGAGATCTACCCCCCAGAGGTGGCAGAGTTTGTCTACATCACTGACGACACCTACACAAAGAAACAAGTGTTACGAATGGAGCATCTGGTGCTAAAGGTCTTGTCTTTTGATCTGGCTGCACCAACGATTGTGCAGTTTCTCACGCAGTACTTCCTCAGGCAGCGAGTCTGTAACAAAGTGGAGAGCTTGTCCATGGTGAGTGAACTTGTCTCTGGTGTGCTGAAGGTTTTAGTTCCGTTTGTTTGTTTGTTTGTTTGTTCTGTGGCTTTTTGCTGTAAAGATTTAATTCTGTTTTTCCCTTCTCAGTTTCTTGGAGAGCTGAGTCTAGTTGATGCTGACCCCTTCCTGAAGTATCTTCCATCTCAAACAGCTGCTTCTTCCTTTATTTTGGCAAACTACACCATCACAGGGTCTTCCTGGGTAAGTTGTACAGTACAGCTTATCAGAAATGGCTTCCTTCTCCATATTGTTGGACATATTTTAGTAGTCAGGGACTCCTTTATTGTTGCCTCCCAGATCACTTTCCAAGAACAGAATTTCCTAAAGTATTTTATTCTTCCAGTACAACAGCTGCATAGAGCACTTTGTAGCTCTGTGCATATCTTAGGAAGCCATTTTGGCTGCATAATTGAAGATGCACATGTTGGTTTATTTTACATGATTTTTATAATTTCTGTTTGTTTATTCTCTTATTTCCTTTAATTCTTTTAGTCCAAAGCTCTTGCTGAGGCAACTGGGTACTCTTTGGAAGACCTCATGCCATGTATCCAAGATCTCCATCAGACCTACCTCGGTGCTGCTCAGCATACACAGCAGTCAGTCAGAGAAAAATACAAGGGCTCCAAGTAAGCAGAACAACATTTTGCATCTTGTCTTCACACTCCTCCTGAGCTTTTCATGTAACTTAGTGTTTTTCCCCTTTTCTCTCCTCTGTTTTAGATACCATGAGGTTTCTCTCATTGAACCCCCACAGACGCTGATATTGAATTAACCCTAACTTGTAACTTTTTTATATATATATATAAATATTTTTTTTTCCCTCTTCCCTTGACAAATTCCAGACTCTAACAGGAACTGTGTACAGTCCTCCTGTCGCACAAACATGTAACTGCAATAACAAACACCATAGTCTTCGTATTTGGAGGACATGGTGACATTAGCATGTGTATATTTTATGTGCAGTCCTGAAGGACTTTTTGTACAGTAGGTAATCATTTAAAAGCATTTTTACTTTTTTTTTTTTTTTTTTTTTTGTAAGTTACTAAAGTGGTTTTCTTTAATTTCAATGGGAATTTTATTTCCACCCTGACATCAAAATAAACCACCTTTTTCTATGAAATTGGTTCATGAGCATTCATTTTTATTATTAAAGTAAAATATACTATTGAGCATGTTTCAATGGTCTGTAGATCCCCTCTCTCCTAGATGGATAGACAAAAGGATCCAATGTTAAATGTCTTGCATTTAGAACTAGAAATGTGCAAATGTAGATGAATTTAAATCTTCATGTAAGAAATGGTTCACTGTTTATAGAAACATTATACTGGAAGTAGCATATTTGTATAACCTAGTCTTGAATTGGAATTATAAATGTTATTGAACTTAACTGGTGTCTTTTAAAACTTTGCATTAAATTGCTGACATTATCAAAGTACCACCAAACTACTGAAGTCATCACACCCTGAAAGGAAATGTTCAGATAAGTGCATAAAATGGTCTCTTGCCACAAAAGTGTAGAATATTATACATTTGCTTCTCATCCAACCTTTGGTTTTAAGGATCACTGGATTTTATCCACTCTGATGTATAGGACCTCCAGATTTTCTGTACCATTTCATATTTAAACCATTAAAAAGTCTATCCATTTAATCTTCTGTTCTCCCCCTACATTAAATAAAAATGAACATTACTTGGATACTCTTCTATACAAATCCCCACTTTTCCTCTAAAAAAAAAAAAATGAAGTCATGACTACACAGTAAAGTTTCAATCAGATAACTTTATTGACTTTACAATTACACAAACTTTGTCATGAGTTAATAAATATAACTAAAGAGTGTAATGCGATGGCTCCACTTAAGCCTCTCTTTAATGACAGTGGAAATGCTTTTACTTTGAACAATTCACATTGGAGGCATTTTAATAAGTGAATACATTACATAATCATTAAATCTGTTAATTAAAAAAAAGTGACCAAATCAGAGATCTCCAATTTTTCACTCACTAATCTTTAAAAAAAAAAAATTAACCACTTTCATTTCAAGATGATCCAGCTTAACTACAATTATAAAAAAAAAAAAACATGGAAAATTTTAAGACCACAGAAACAACTGAACAAAACACACACACAAACACAAAGTAACAACAGCCTGAATTCTTTTTTCCCTGCATGGGAATCACTAACCGATATATACCTAGCAATCATTTACTCTAAGTTAAGCTTAAATATTTTTTTTATTTCATCCACTCCCATATGAAAAGCATCCATACTTAGTATTAATTTTATAAATAATCCTTCAAAAGCACTGACTGAAGAGCTGTAGCAATTTTACAATACACAGAACGTATACCATTATCTGCTGCTCTTTTTTTGGTCAGCCTTTCAGATCTACGGAGTTTCTCCAAAATAGCAACAGCTTTTCATGCAGAAGACAAGACCAGCAGGACGTCGAGGGTGAGCACTCGGAAACGTCGTCTGACTGCTTAGAAATCTACATTGGAGGAACTCTTTCCCAGCTAGTCATGTTGTAGGAGCTTAAAAGTTTAAGTGTGGGTATATCAGTGTGTGATGCTGTGTTCGGAGTGTGTGCCAAGACACAGTGTATTTAGACTCCTGTAGGGGCCAGGCGACTAATGAAGGCTATGCTATTGAGGCACATTCTCCTGAAGAAGGCTGGGCAGGCGGGCTTCATCACAAAGTGCTCCAGAAGAATCCGTAACTCTGTGAACAGGGTCCTGACAACAAACACACAACCAAATTCAAAGGTTAATAAAACCCAGACTTCAACCTATACGCACAAGTATTAAACAGACATGCATGTGAGGAAATGGGAGCACTTACCGGCAGTAAGGGTTTCGTCTGGAAGCATAACGTAAAGTCAGGAAGCGGTAATAAATGAAGGGCTGCAGCAGGCTGCCCTGTCCACTGAAGTGGGGGAAAAAAACAAAAAACAAAACAGAAGTCACACCAAATACTAGTGCTCAGACCGTTGCATAACATAACATGCTGTGATGGAAAACTACTTAATGTCAGAAATTACATTTTACATTACTTTCCATCATCTTATAGTCACCGTTAATGATACTGATTCTGATTTCTGATTCTTTAATGTCATGAAACAAGTTAGTTTTATAACAGTTTTCCCTCTTGATTTTAGAAGGGGGAAAAAAAAAAAACACAGCACATCATGTTACCAAGAAACCAAATGTTCTAATAGCTATATGCCCGCTAAAAATCTCTCCATCAACTGTCTTAACTGTATAATGTTCTTAAATATTCGTCACTATACAAGTCCCTGTGATCAGCATCTATCAGTACATTTATTTACTATTAACAAATAAAACAGGACTTTCAAAGCTACCTGAAGAGCATGAAGACTGTAGCTGGCATCAAGAAGATCTCGTTACAGGCGATGAATTTGAGAATGTTCTGCTGATTGGCAGTGAGCTTGTTCAGGAAGTTCCGTACGAAGAGCAGACTGTCTGGTCCCATCGCCTGAAAGCGCAAATCAAGCAGCAGAATGAAAAAAGGCTCTGCTTAAACTCTCTTCTTAAGGCTTTATGACTAAACAGACTTACATCTAGAACTTTCTTAGTGTATGTGGTGGCATGAAGCAGTGAGAAGAGGAACACCGGGAATATGCTCACTGAAAACTGCTGTTAAGGTTAAAAATGTCATGTAGAAACATGAGATATTTCACTTTTATACACTGGAACTTCACTTTTCTCTATCGTTATAGTGTCAAAGTCAGAATGTGGGTGCGCTATATAAATCAGGTGTATAGTCAAAGAGGATACTGGTGATGGGGTAGGAGTTGACCAGGATGAGCGAGTAGAGGAGGTAATGACAGCTGTCCTCCTGTAAGGCCTGTGAAAGAAAGGCTCGGCTTAGCTGGAAGTGAGGAAGCCTCTGATGCAGACGCAGAGCGCTAGTCAAAGCATTGGCCAAGAGAGCCCTTTGGTAGAAGTTAGCTGCTGCCATTGGCCTGAGACAAGAGGAGTTTGTTTAGTAGGCTTTTACTTGGGTACACAAAATTAAACAATTAATCAGGTGATCAGTGTGCAGTTCAGTAAAAACAATGGGCCTCATTATCAAACTGCATGAAAAAGGATTTATTTGGAAATTGTTCATACACGCAAGAAATCTTGCTTTCATAAAAGAAAAATATTAAATAAATTAAATTCAGAATACCACTGAGAATATTTTTTGAAAAACTGTGTTTTTTATTGTTAATTAAAAACATTTGTTTAAATAAAACAAATAAAAAAAAATATAAGAAAACATAAAATCAAGTCAGCTGCTTCAATGTGAAATGACTAACCCAAGCAGAGGAAGGATAAACATGATGGAGCAATAGACCGTGAAAAGACGCGAGAGCCACATGGCTGTCTCCAGTTTGTTGCTCAACAGGAATTGCTGCAAGACACAAAAACATTTTTCATTTTAGATTCTGGAATTACAAAAAAAACATATTCTCTAAAGCAACAGAGATGAAGATGAAACTAAACCTATGTTAAAATATTTTGTGTTACTCACCACAGGCCCAGTCTGTGGAGGAGGAGGTGGAGGATTTCGCTGCTCGGTGTCGGCCATCTTTCAGGGAAAAAGGGGTCTCAATCTTCACACGGGTGGGGGTGGAGAAAAACACACACACACACACACACACACACACACACACACACA
>JAOTRN010000001.1:22974751-22996480 GCA_028566695.1 Bagroides melapterus
AGAGAGAGAGAGAGAGAAGAAATGTGTTTTTATGAGCATGAGCCATGAGAGATAAACTAAGGATAAGATTTAAAGATACACAGATCCTATATTGAATATGAGTATGAGATAGATATTACCTCGAGCATTAGATCAGTATCAGGTCTGAATTAATATTTTCAAATTCAACCCAAGAATCAAGACCCTCACAGCAAACACTTTCTTTTGTACCTATTAAAGTGACAGAAGTGAGTATTAAATAAGAGCAATAGGGATTAGTCAAAACTCAGGGCTCTGGTGTAAATATGATTAAAAATATACAACAATAAAAAATACACTTTCCAGAGACAGAAATTTGGCAACCTGACATTTTTTGTGAGAACCTCATGGGGCATGTTTTGGCACGAAATAAATAATCTTTACTAAAAAACTGCTTTTGTTTACTTATAAAATCCAATTAATGCTGTACATGGATTGATTGATTAATTAATTAGGTAGATCAATGTCAATGATGGAAGTGAGACCATCACTTTTTTTTTCATTTTGGGGGTTTGTTGAATGGGGCATAAAGAAGCAGACTGTGATTAGATCAGTGCCTTTAACACATCTTTAAAGCCCCTTTTCAAATGGAATTAGTTTTCCATGGGGTTCCTTCATCAATTCCTTCATTTGTAGGAGCTACTTAAGGATTTTATATCAGTCCAGATCTCCCAAGTGTTTTTCCTTTCTCTCTCTCTCTCTCTCTCTCTCTCTCTAATAATTTTAGTCTCATCCAGAAGCAACACCTTTGTGATTTTACACAATATACAACAATATATTTTTTTTTGCGTTACTGATTCACCCATCATGTGATCTGATCTCTCAGGCTGATTAAAAGGGCTTTTATACTCAAACTGCCTAAAGTCACTTTATATAAATATATTACAATATCGTATATCCTTTCATTGTGTGGAAATAAATTCATCAGCATTTGTATTAAGCATCCAACATTTTGTGTAAATAAAAAGAATTCAACAGAGGGAAATTTGTTCCTGGAATTTGTTTACTAAAAAAAGAGATGTGAGTTTTAATAGAGGTGATGTATAAAATGATTACAACACTAATCCCATTCAAATAAGGCTTAATATGAGGTGTCACGCTCTAAGTGATAGAAGATTCTGATTCTTCCTCACAGGTGAAATGCAGACTTATTTCTAGCTCTAGCTGAGGATGACATAAAGACACCTAACTGTATGAGTCACACAGAGTGTAACACACCAGACATGGTGCATTTTTTTTTACCATAACAATTTACACATATATTTTACTGACAGGTTTGTGCAAGAAGTGCGTCCTTTCTGATAGTGTATGAACGTTTAGATTCAGGACAAGATAATATTAAGGCTGTACAATATGGACAAAAGGAGTAGATTACTGATTAGATTGTGAGTCGAATGTGAATGTTTTTACTATAATTCATGAGCATGTGTTGTGCGAGTTATAAAAAGGTGTGTATTAATTTAGATTCCAGTACGGACGGGCCAAATCAGCAAATAAAGGAAAAGGATCGTAACAAAGCCACGTTCTTCCAAAACACGCCCACAGATTCCATGTTATCAAGAACCTCTGAGATACCAGAAGGCTTGCAGATAAAAAAAAATAATAATAATAATCATTTGTGCTCATTTGCATTACCCAGGTTTCTCCAATATCAGTGCTGCAATAGCTAATCCTGTAATAATGATCAATATCAACAAATGATATACATATAGTGCGGTCCTATTAAATATGCAAGATGTGTGAAAATAATCAGCTTCGAGGATCTGAGGACATTCAGATGTACAGATCGTTGGTCTTTAAAGCTGGATGGGGAATTAGATCAAGTGTTAAGCGGTTCATCAGGCGCTGGAGAAGCACTGATTGCGTTTCAGCTCAGTGTCACTGAGCGTCTGGTTCCTCTCTCCTCTCTCTCCACTGTGGATCTGCTGGTGCCGCTTGAGGTACTCGATGCGACTGAAACGTTTGCCGCACGCACCGCACTCATACGGACGCTCGCCAGTGTGGATGCGTTGGTGTCGCTCTAGGTTGCCCAGACGACTGAAACTGCGCCCGCATTGTGGGCATTGGTGCGGTCGCTCGCCTGTGTGTACCAGCTGGTGCCGCTCGAGAGAGCGTGAGTGTGTGAACCGTTTTCCACAGAGTTCACAGCAGTGCGGCTGCTCACCTGCCTGTACACACTCGTGGCTCTTCAAGCTCCAGGCATGACTGAAGGCCCGGCCGCACGCCGAACACGGGAAACGTTCCTCGGCTAGCGGGCACAGGTGTTCAGCTAGGTCAGACGCAGAGTTAAAACCGCTGCCACACTGAGGGCAGAAATGCAGCAAGTCCTCGCCCTCTTGTCCTGACTCCTCCTCCTCCTCCTCGTCTCCCTGGCTCCCGGGGCCTATCTCAGCAGAGTTGGCTTCATGTGTTGAGGGAGCATTGTCCTGCTGAGCGCTGCACAAACCGTCCAGCCCGATAAATTCCACACCATCGCTTCTGTCCACAGCATTAGACGGACTGGTTAGTGCAGACTCCGCCTCCTCCCTCTCACGCTCCACTTTTAAGGCAGTTTCTAGGCCGCTCAACTCGTCACTGCTGTTTGTGGGTTCGGCTGACAGACTGGGCTGCTCCCACACATCACCCACAGCTGATCCAGGACCAGTGGAGACAGGCTCCAAATCTTCTGAACACAAAATGACTTGTTAAAATGTACAGACAATCAGTAACAAGCTCTGGTTCCATGTATGTTATTGGAGTATCTATCTATTTATCTATATATATCATCTTACTTTCTTAGGACATTGTGATTATAACAGGATCGTTGTGAGACAACCAGACCAAAAACATGTCACATTTAAACCTGTATTACTGTCAGTATCCTTAGCTCATCACACATTTGTCACCAATTTATGCAAATTTATCCTTTCTTATTGAACCAACCATTTGGAAAAGCACAACTTTACTTTTCTCAGTGTCAGAGAGATATAATACCCCAGGATCAATCCCAGCATGTCCACAGTTCAGCATAAAGCTGCCACTTTCTCTTTCCCACACTAAGCATGCAGCTATACACCTTCTCTTACCACCCCATGGCCTGGTGGTCTCACCTTGAGCTGTGTTGCTTTCGGTCTGGCTCATCTGAAGCGCCTCCTGCAGCAGCCTCGCAGACTCACACCTATAAACCTCCTCCTGATCAAACACACAGAAATAACACAGCACATTGTATTTATACACACATGTATACTGTATAAATAGTATAGACTGGTCAAGACTCTTCAACTACGAATTTATTAGCAAATATTAAGGGATTATTAAATCCATTACAAGGTAACAGATATTGTATTTATCTCTCTCTTGGTGTGGATAGTCATCTATCTATTCATCCATCACAAGAGTGATACACTCGAGTCACGGTTAGATTTGATCCTTGACCTGGCTTCACGAGACCATTTTAGCCTAGAATCAGAATTTTGGAACTACAAACAATCCAAAACAATGTATATTTTTCTCCGAATAAAACTGAAGAATTCCAAAAATGGCCATGAAGAGAGGTTTAAAGAAAATGTGCTATAGGTTTAAATAAATTAATTAAATTAAAGGTTTTGATTAAATAAAAGGTGTCTGAAGTGCTCTTATTGTTATAATCGTTATAACGTGGTCATGTGACCGTGTAACCTACAATATTTGCAGTAATGACGTGCAGATGATCTCACAATGCAACTGCATTACATGCATAATAAACAGAACACTGATTTGCACAATATGAATCACACATCTCCATGAAAATCTAATTTTTTTGTATAGAGATGCGCTGCCCAGTCCTGTGTTCTGTTTGCCGGGAAACTGACCGGGCAACAAAGTGCCATCTACAGTAAAGTAATAATGTATGATGAGATACTTAGTGCAGTAAGATGAATTAATCAACGTATAACTATTATCCTTGGTTAACAAAGTTACTTACTGATGAACATTTCGGTAATTGTGTAGCCAGCGGTGGAATTATGAATAATTCATATAAGCTATAGTTACAGCATTGAGATATCATCTGTCTGTCATATCCATCTGTCTGGCTAAATGTCCCTTAATCTATCTATCTATCTATCTATCTATCTATCTATCTATCTCAGTATATCTGCATTTATCACCTATCCACCTTTATGTTGCTGCAATGTTGTATTTGCTGTATATTTGCACTCATGTCACACTGTTTAGTATTTTGCACTCCTTTGTTATGTGTACCATTGCATTACATTTTGCCCCATGGTCCAGATGAAACATTTTTCGCTCAATCTATATAGAGCAATGACATTAAAGAGCCACTTGACTCAGCTTCACTAATGCAACTGGCTTCACAAGTTTGTGTGAATTGGAGCGTCTCTTGTTTTGGCTGCTCCTGCTTTGTTTCATTCCTTACTCACGGTTCCCTCCTTCCCTCCCTCTACTCATCATACGCTTACTCTTTCTTTCCTCCCTCACTACCTCCCTCCCTCCCCGTATCGCTCTCCTTATCTCCCCCTGCATCGGCTTCCTCATCTCTGATTGGCTGCTCACCTCCTCCTTAACGGTGGCCACCTCCTTTCTCTCCCCGGAGACGCGTCTCCTCTCCTCCTCCTGCTGCTCTCCTTCCCCTGCGGTTGGTGGATGTTTGTGGCACATGTCCCTCCTCTCGTCCCTCCTCTCATCCCTCCTCTCGTCTCTCACTCCTCCAACCCCCTCCTCCCACGCACCACTGCTCCACTCCTTGGCCTGCTTGCCTCCTGAAAGGGAGGGAGAGGAGATCAGGAAGGGGGAGGGAGTGAGACAACCAGAGGAAAGGAGAACAGGGAGAGGGAGGAGAAAGAGAAAAATGAGAAGTGAGAACTGAGGAGCAGGTCGCCATTACAATCACTTCCTCACTCAGTGCATTTTGGTTGTATTAAAAGCCTAACTCAGACGTCCACCAGAACCCATTAGTAGTAATGAACATGTGCGTGTGCTTACTAGATTCCAGCTTGCGCTTTTTTGCACACCCGGTCTCATCAGGACCGAGCAGGCCGGCTGAGCGCCGACTGGCCGCCCAGGCGAGCCCGTACTTCCGCTCCTTTCTCAGCTTGTTCTCGGTGAGTCTCAAGCGCAGTTTCAGAGCTTCGTTCTCCTTCCGGTTGAGCGATATCTCCACCAGGTAGTCGTTCACCGTGTCCTCGAACAGCTTGGTGATCTCGCACACAGAGGCGCGCACCAGGCTGTCCATCACGGCGGTTAGATGCGCCTGGAACGTCTTCACCGAGTCCGCCATGGCGCTTTACGCACGAGCACTGCTATAAATAAATGCACACTGTACTCACTCTACTGCATTAGATTCTCTATACTCACTATTATCTCTTTCAATGTGGATTACATTAATTAACACTTGTGGTGATGCGAACAAAAATAAGAATTTTCTGTTGCAAATTTTACACTCATCTTAGGACGTTAGACAACCCAGGGTGAAAAGTTTAAACTGAAAACAAACCCCTATCTTACAATCTTACATAAGCTGTCATATTTCTTACTCTGTTAATCAAATGCTCTTTATTTACACTACAATTAAACCAGCATTAATTTGCATTCGCCTTCCAATGTGCACATAAATCCTACTAAATTACTGTAACTAATTACTGTAATATAACAACTTCGCACACATATACTGCTTTTAAGACATTTCCTCACAGCTTATCCGCAAACTACTCTCGGCTTCCTTAGCCACAAACACAACCCTTCCCAACAACACCACACAAAAAAATAATAAGTTTAAATCTGCTAACCCGTTCGCACAAGTATAACGTAACAGCAAAAAGAAACCTGGCGTTATGCTCCCCTTCAAGTCTCAACTCAAGTGCTTTTAATTCTCGCCTACGATACCGGCCGTATCCTAAAAACCCACCCTCCGTCCTTTCTAAGTGCTCTTTGTAAGGTATTACATAATGTCTTCTACACCCTACGCAGTGCACACTATCTCCAAATAAAGCACATCTTGAGATGACACCGTTTTTTTTTTTATAGAAATGAGGTTGTGCGCATGTGCAGCTTATATACCGTAAACACCAGAAACGCTCGCGTCTATTTGTTTATAATTAATTCATTTCTAGTTTGCTTATAAATGCATAAATGTAAGATACATCCACAATAAAACGTATAAAAGAAAAACAACAACTAATATGAAGAAAAATATAAAAAAATAAATGAATATATGCATACCTTTTAGGAAGCTAATATGTATTGTACATAACCCTTACCATGCGACAGGAGGCGTAAACTTTATTTCTAGCATTTTCTCAAATCATTTGAAAAGGAACAAGACATGAGGAAGTGTACTGTTTTTTTTTAACACCCATATTGTGATCCCACTTCCTGCTCTTAGAATGGACGATTTTTTTTAAGTTGACCAAAAAAATGACACGACGCAAGCGCCTATTTGTTTTATATATTACAAAATAATAAAATAAGACAATTATTTGTTATAAAAAAAAAATCAATGAAAATGTAAAATATAAGACAACAGTAACAAATGTAAAAAATAGTTTTATTGTTCTAATGTGATTCATTTTTCAGTGAAAATAAACTTTCTTTTTTCTATTTTAATGACTGGCGTAGTAAAGTTAAATTATACTAACTGGAGTTTATACATTATTCCTACAAATGAAACGTGTATATTTATTTTTCCGCTTTCCTTTCTGAAGTTTACGGTAATTTGATGGACATTTTTGCTGTACAATCGGCGATTTTCAAAATTTAGAGGTGGGGCTTGTAGGAAAACGGGTGGGGCAAAGAACGTGCAGGAGAAAGTCCATGGTTATTCACCTTAACTGAACTGTTAGATTAGGCAGTGCATTAATTTATTTTTTTTTCCTCAATTGTACTGTATTTTAAAGGAAGTCTGTCACCATGCCGATGTTCGTGGTCAATACAAATGTTTCGAAAGATGCAGTTCCTGCAGGATTAATGTCTGAAATAACACAGGAGCTTGCTAAAGCTATGGGGAAACCAGCCAATGTGAGTTAGCGTTCGTGCTCAGCCATATAGGCCAGAATGGAGGCGCTCGTGTGTGTATCCATAAGGATTAGGAATTATCTTCACTACTGATTTCCTCATTTCACAGATCTAAATAGAATAATTAATAGTTGTTAATTAATATTGTGAAATGGTTCTCTCATGCCATTCAACTCTATTATCATGCAGTGTGTTTGTGTATAAATATACGCATGTTACTTAAAAATGAAGCCTAAGTATGATGCTTTTGTTATTCCCAGTACATCGCTGTGCAAATCATCCCGGATCAGATGATGATGTTCGGGGGGAAAGCAGACCCTTGTGCTCTCTGCTCCCTCCACAGCATCGGGAAAATCGGAGGCTCGCAGAATAAACAGTATTCCAAACTACTCATGGGCTTGCTTAATAAACACATGGGCATCGTACCTGACAGGTACACACGCACACGACACGTGCACGTTCATTGAACAGAGTTTGGGTAGGTTGTCATTAGTGCTGAAAAGTAGTGAGGGATAAAACTTGATGATTATTTTTCAGGATCTACATCAACTTTACTGACATGGACGCTGCAAACGTGGCCTGGAACAACTCCACCTTTGGTTAAAGGAGCTGGATTTTCCATATACAGCTATACATTCCTTTAGAAGTAATAAAAAGGAGAGCACCAATCTCCTAGAATTTATTTTGCCCTACACAGCACTTAATGCAGCTTTAACTTTGGTTTAATTGTAGTTCTTAACGGTTACATGAAAAGTTACTGGTTTTTGTCCTGGTAAGATCTTGTCACTTTACAAGCCTTGTACAAAAAAAAAAGAAAATAATAACAAAAGTATGCATATGAATAAACCTGGATACTGCTGCTTCACATGTTTTGTGATTGTGTCTGTTTCTTATATTGGCAGATATCACATCAAAGGATTGATTTCTAAAATATACAAGACAGTTGTCTGTTTCTTAAATAAAAGATTTAAGAATGAAATTATTTTACTGTCTGTGGAGGCTTAGTCAGGGTAGTTAAAACAAAAAGGTTGATAGCTTGACAACTTGAAATTAAAATTAAATATTGAGGAATTATTTTGCATACATTCTCTAAATTTGTCAATTGTTTATACATTGTACATATAAAACTGAGTGAATACTGAAATTTGATTTGGTGTGTTAGGTTTCACAGATGTCCCTTAATTATGACTGCAACCTCTTGTTAAATTAAATGCAAAATAGATGCATGTATTCTTTCATCCACATCCTTTCCACTCACAGGCATCACTTATATGTATGTGTATTTAGCTTTTAGTGTAAGCTTTTAAAGGCACACAGGTTGTCCTTAAGGTTGAATTATCTACCTTAAATTATTTTTAAAGGGACAATAGGATGATACTATCTGAGCTGGAAGGTTTTGGTGATCGTTGCTTAATGTTTCCTCAGCGCCCGTTTCTTGTCTGACAGGACTGGAACCTGGTGTGCTCTTGTAGTTCATCCACTGAATCACTCCGTATAAGCTTTAGATACTGTTTGGAGTAAAAAGCCCAGAATATCTGCAGTTTCTGCAAACCAGTCTGTATACCAAGGTCAAAGACACTGAGAGGATTGAGAGAAAATCTCTCTGAGCTGATTGGACAATGGCATTAAAAAGAAGACATACAGCCAGGTGTTCCTAATACTGTGAGTGGTGAGTTTTAAAGGCAGTCATGTCTCTCCTCCACTGATAGATGGCGCGCCTCAGCGATTTTCTGGTGAGGTTCTCTCGCGCCAAACTTCGCTGTTGTGCACGAGAATGGCGACGCGTGCTAAATCAGGTATAATAAAACGCTGATTATTATTTTGGTCGAAATTGTAGGTAAGGCATGCGCTTTAAACAATATGGCAGTTTAATTGAGAAGAGGTAGAAAAGGCAAGATAAATGACACTTAGAAATTGCATGGGAATCATGTAATTTATCCTTTTTAGTGAAAAGTAGTACAAAATGTATTAGACCCTGTTTTACGGTAGTTTGTATTGTAAAATTTTATGTTGTACAAAAAAAACTGCACGTGAAAATCTTTAGGCTCGTGCTTGCTTGTATTATGCTTCGTGCAGGTCGTGTGGCAAAGCGTAAGGCGGATGTGCTTGCAGAAGCAGAGCCTGTGGCAAAGCAGGATAAAAGGAACATGGGTGAACAGGAGGATGATGAAGGGAAGAGAGTCGTCATTGAGCACTGGTCTGTATGCAACATTTGTTTTGTTGCATATTATGTCATAGATAACGAATTTTTTACACATTTTAAAGAACATCTTAGAAATAATTGGTTTAACAAAGTTGAGTTAAACTGAATAATGTATTAGTTTACACATGAATGGTTTTGAATATCACAGATTTTTTTACGCTAGTTGAAAAATTGTTCTCGCAATGAATTGAATTGTTAATGATCTCTGTCAGTAAAAGCTGACGTGTGTACGGGCGGAATGCCGATGCAGTGCGCGAGGCTCTCCTCGTTGCACATCCGGAGCTACCTGTCCTGCTGAATCCCCAGAAGCCTCGACGCAACAGCTTTGAGGTCACTCTGATTGAGGGAAGCAAAGGTAGTTTTACAACTGCAAATCTTTAAGTCCTGCTTAAACTGCTAATACTTTAAATACTTTGTGTGTTAGTTTTAACTGTGTGGTCTCAGGTAAATTTCGATGTCTGTGCAGATTTGGCCTACACAAAATATTAGCTTCATTTTGAGGTTCCATTTGAAAGCTTATTTTGTTCAACATTTCTCCCTGTGTCTTGTGGCAGAGGTGGTGTTGTGGACGGGTATCAAGAAAGGTCCTCCCCGTAAACTGAAGTTTCCAGATCATGCTGCGGTGGTAACTGCTCTGGACAATGCCCTGAAGAGCAAGTAGATATTGTGAGGAAAGGTGTGTGTGTGTTTCATGGATTTCACCATTGTGCTAATGAATGATCGATTTGAATTCAGATTCTTATTCTATTATCTATATAAATCTTAGACATGGAAATGTCATAACAAATGTCTCCATCTCAATTTCCAGTTTCTAATCTTGGGTTTCTTGGATGCATAATGATGAGGATGGACCAAACAGTTGACTCACAGTCTGTTCTCTGATGACTAGGCATCCTGACCTAGAGTATTGCTTCCTCCTTCTGCGTGACCTTCTGCTTTACTTCTTTTAAGTTCAGAAACTGAGATGTTTTGTCTTTGTTTGTGCACAAATTTTGTTTAGTCATTTGCTCCATTTTGTACACTATATAGCCAAACATATGTGGATGCCAGAACATTATATATATATGGCACTTTGCAAATGCCCTCATGGAGAGAAACCTCTTATTCATACAACATAGCAGTTGACGTTTAAGGACCTTCCTCAAGGGCCTAGTAGTGACACACCCCTATGTGCTTGTTCTTTCAGATTTGGCCCCTCTTTTGCTGTTATAATAACTTCTATTAAAGCTACCATGTGGCTTTGGGCATTTGCCAGCTGGCCACAAGCATTAAGGCAATGATGTCAGAAGAGGAGGCTTATAGTGCAGTTGGCAGTTTAGTTTATTGGGAAAGTTTATGGGGGGTTTCCTTTAGAAAAGTAAATTATAATTGTATATCAGCTAGAGACGTCAGATACGATTGTGTGCTTCAAACTTTGTGGCAACATTTTGACTAAGACCCAAGGGTAGGTGTAAGGATAGGGTATCCACATAAATTTGTAAAATGGTATGTACATGGTTTTGAATTCGTAAACTGTTCTTTGTGTATAAAAGAATAAAGTTTAATTCGCCTCTATTATTCTTGATTATTTTGTCGCGCACTATAGCTCAGGGCTTCGCATGTGGGGGGGGGATGAGCACCAGTTGAGCGCTTTCGCGTGACGTCATTAACATGCGACCGAGTTCCCCAACGCTGGTGGATTTGAAAACACGGGGGATACGTTTGGATTTTCCTTCTCTTTAAAAGTAAGCACGTTTAACTTGTATGGAATACACATGCTTTAAAACTTTATAGTACAGGTAGAGATTGAACGGATGAGTTAAATGAAACAAGGAAAAAGAAACCAACAAACCTGTTAACTTCTCGCTTACATTATAGCTAACAGCTATCTCAACTAAACGACGTAGCGTATCATTTCTGCAAAACCTATTTAATTATTGTCCTCCAGTTATTGTAAGCGATTTGAGTTAACGAACAGTACTACTCACATTGGAATAAAACTAATTGTGTTTGTGCTTTGAATTTAAACATGTATGGTAAGTAGTTATAACTTGACTGATATAAAATGTCCACTTTGTTCAAGTTGGTTTAGACATTTTTTGGTTCCTCGTCGTTGTCTTCTCTGTCAGGTATGAGCACTGAGACGCCCGAGAAAGCGGGTGATGAAGGCCCGAGCTCCGGAGGAGCCGCGGGAAGCGGCGGGGGTTCGCGGTTTGACTTGGAGAAGGAAACTGAGCTCCGGTTTGAGGTCGAGGCCGGAGAGCGGGTACAGCTCGAGCTGCTGTCCGGTTTGGCCGAGGTGTTTGGTTCAGAACTGAACCGGAACAAGAAATACACATTCGGGCCTGGTTCGAAGATAGCCGTGTTCACGTGGCAGGGATGCAGCCTGTCTTTAAGCGGCAAGACCGAGGTACAAACCCGATTCTGATTCGGATTCTAGTCACGTGTCACACTTCTTTTCAGCCGGATTTAGCCAATACGTGATCTAGAAGTCACAAGGTGTTGTCATATAGTCATTTTCATATAGTCATGGTCATTTGCATATTGAATAGAAGCCTTTTTTCACATACGTTACAGCACAGTGAAATACTTTCTTTGCATATCCCAACTTTGGAGGTTGGGCTTAGAGTGCAGGGTCAGCCATGATACAGCACTACTGGAGCAGAGAGGGTTAAGGGCTCAACAGCTGCAGCTTCGCAGTGTGCAGTGATCATTCTATCAGCAACCCAGTGGCTTAACCACTTGAGCCACCAATGCTGACATATAACTTGATAAAGAAAGATTATGGTTCTTATTAGAATAGAAAATAGCCTTACCACGCAAAGTAAAAGGAACTATTTTCATATAATTGCATGGTGTTTTATTCCATTTATACCATGGTGGTTTGTCAACAGTAACTATGTATAAAGAATTAAAATAAGAAATGATCTGTCACAGGTTGGAATCATTCTTACATTCACTACTGCTTTTACAAAGCTCTGACACCTGAGAAGCTGCTTGTAAGTGGAAATTAAATGTCTCCTAGTAATGCCCGCGTCAACTGTAACTCTCTATCTCTCTTTGTCTACATTTCATTGTATGTAGGTGGCTTACGTTTCAAAAGACACCCCTATGCTGTTGTATCTGAACACGCACGCTGCGTTGGAGCAAATGAGACGGCAGGCTGAGAGGGACAACGAGAGAGGCCCGAGGGTATGACATTAATCCCACATAATTTTTCTGCATTTTAATTAGACATGTAGTGATGGCAGAAATTTGAATAGCCACTCTGTATTTGCATAGGTCATGGTGGTGGGGCCGACCGATGTGGGCAAATCCACGGTGTGTCGTCTGCTACTAAACTATGCAGTGAGGCTGGGCAGGAGACCCACGCTTGTGGAGCTGGATGTTGGCCAAAGCAGTGTAAGAGAATATGACCTAGAAAGTTTGTCTATTATTGTAGTAGTAGTAGTAAAGGAAAAATGTCTTATACAGTTTGATATTTTCAGGTGTCTGTTCCAGGGACAATGTCAGCACTGTACATTGAGCGTCCCGCAGATGTCGAGGAAGGCTTCTCTGTCCAGGCTCCTCTAGTCTTCCACTTTGGTTCCACAACACCAGGAACCAATATCAAACTCTATAACAAGGTGAAGATGACATAAGTGCAACACACAGATCAGATCTTTTTCCTCATCAGAAATATTTGTCATCGTTGGCAGTCTAGAGCCAGGTGCTCAAAGTATGCAATATATTCAGCTTTCAGTATATATGTTGCTCTTGTGAATACTTCAGTATTGCTTTTCCATTAATGCCTCATAGATTCAAGTAGAGAGATGTATTCGATAGGTTTCTTTTTTATTAATATACTGTTGCTTTAAAATTTTTTTATTTTTTTTTTCAGCACTTAGCTTAAAATTAAAGTGCTTTGCATTCTCAAACACATCCCCCTTCTAAAAAAAATAGTGAGCCAACACAAAGCCATACATTAAGACACACAAAACTGAACGTTCATTTATAGGAAAAGTAATGGTGCTGTATAAGCGGAGGACAGGCTGGTTCCAAAATTTCAGAAAATATGGCTACATTTTTTGGCTTGTGCAAACGTTTACATGCAACTTCACTTTATTTGTGTGTGTGTGTAGCTGACGTCCTGTCTGGCGGAGGTGTTCTCACAGCGTTGCGAGGTGAACCGGAAGGCCAGTGTTGGAGGCTGCATCATCAACACGTGCGGCTGGGTGAAAGGGTCAGGATACCAGGCTCTGGTCCACTGTGCTTCAGCATTCCAGGTTGACGTGGTATTAGTTCTCGATCAGGAACGCCTCTACAACGAGCTCAAACGGGATCTGCCACATTTTGTTCGTGTCGTGCTGCTACCCAAGTCTGGCGGTGTTGTAGAACGCTCTAAGGACTGCAGACGGGAGACCCGTGATGACAAAATCCGCGAGTATTTCTACGGCTTCCGAAGCACCTCGTTCTACCCACACGCATTTGATGTGCGCTTCTCAGATGTGCGCATCTACAAGATTGGTGCACCCTCCATTCCGGACTCGTGTCTGCCACTGGGCATGTCACAGGACGACACGCAGCTGAAGCTGGTTCCTGTGAGCCCGGGCCGTGACCTGACCCACCATGTGCTGAGTGTTAGTTGCGTGGAGGATGACGCAGAGGGAGGAGAGAGTCGGAGCAGGGGGATTTTAGAGAGTCCAGTTTGTGGCTTCATTGTGGTTACTGCTGTGGACACTCAGGCTCAGGTGATGACCGTACTTGCTCCAGCACCCAGACCGCTACCTCGCCACACACTTCTCATCATGGACATTCGCTTCATAGACCTCAAATGAAGTGGAGTGATGGGTGGGGACAATTGGGGCTGATGTGCTAGGAAAAACAGGAATGTGGAAATGGAGCGAGATTACATCTGTATATGAACTGAAGATCGAGATATCACTGTGCTCTTATTTTAGCTCGATTTCAAAAACACTGTTTGACCTTTCGCGTTTTTATTCCTCTCATTTTATTGATCTGTCTTTCTTCTCTCTCATCTTCATTCACTTTTTCCTTTCTTTCTGCTTTTGCCACCTTTTCTCAAGCTCTCTCGCATTTTTAAAAGTTTCTTGTTCACTTTCTTTACTTACTTTCTTTATTCTCATGGTATTCCTCATTGTTTTCCCCCCACACTTTCGCAGATATTTTATTTGTTGAAGTATTTTTGACCGATGTTTGTAATAAACGTGTTGAAATGATTTTTGGTGTTCTCATGTTGGAATAAAAAAAAAACCCAAGATGTTTTGTAACGTCTGTTTGATCGCTTTAACTAAGAGTTGTGTTTTACAATAAATGCTTGATTATCTTCTGTGTTTAAATGTAGAGATTTCGCGTTTTTATTCGCTCGTCGTGATGAGCAGTGTGTGGTAGTGTAAGCATGATGGGAGTGTGTGAATGTAAACTTGGTGCTGTGTGGATGTGATGGGAGTTATTTTACACCTGACCCTATGGGAAGTTGAGGCGGTGAAGAGTTGTCACAGGAGAGGGCATTGGAGACATCTACACACAGGAGTTTTCACCCCATTTCCTCTCGCACGACATCCAGGTATGTTAATAAGCACCTTATAACGCTTAGTGAAAGCAGAAGTATTTTAATTGAAATCGGTAAACTCCCAGTACGCTCCGTGCTGGAGTGACATTACAGCGGTAATCCCGGATTGCAGATAGAGCGTTAGCTATCTGGCTAATTCTGTAATCTGATATATTAAGACTTTTTTAATTAACATAACACGAGATATGACGTATAGAAAACACGTCGAAGACCTGATCGGGGCTAAGCTACTTTACTACAAGGATGAAAACAAGAGGATTTAAACGTCCATCTGTCAGTCGCTAAACTAGCTGGCTAAATCTAGCTAGCTGAGACTCATAAATATTGGCCTAGCCTGAAAGACCTTAGCTAATTTGGCTCAGAACAAAGACCTGCTGGATATACTGTAACCGTAAGCTAAAATTCTCTCGTTATTTCATCGTTTTATATGACCGATTTAATTACATGTTTTTTTTCATGGGCGCTTGATAGTTTCTGAAATGTCCTAGCTAGCTAGTTAGCTTGTTAGGACCACAGGCCGTTTCTTTCCGCTGTGAACCGACAAACTTTTTGCCATCTCTGTCACTCTTTTTTCCCCCACTTTTTTCCTTGCAACAACCATTTTAGTGGTATCTTATTGGTTTGTGTAGGGTTGCTCTTTAAAAGAAACATGTTAAAGGCTTTGCTTTCGGGATTGGGGATTTGTTTTTTATAAGATTAGTCGGGTACAGCTTCATTTTAGATCCCATTCGGTCCAGAGCCTTAATCACAGGTCCATCTACAATAAAAATCATTTTGACTTAATATTGTGTTTTAATTTATGTTCAACCTTATATTTACTTTTATTTAAGACTACACCATGTCAGCTCTGTTTTAGTGGACACGCTTGTCTTCACGCCACTATTCCATTTTTGTGAACACTCGTTTCAGTCTAAATGCCACATTACATCATACAACGTTTCACTTTCGTTGTCTTTTGGGGGAAAGGCGTAAAAGACGTGTAACACGCTGAAATAATTTATTATCAGGTAAATTTGTCACTCCTCATGTATCTAATTACCGAATATGTTGATTTGTACAGCTTATAATAAGCAGATACTAGTGTATCAGGTACAGCAGGTTTTTTTTGGACATGACTGTATATAACCTCTGGCTTGAGAGCAGGGTGCCAGAGAGAAATATATCAAACAACTGATCATGAATGAATGATTAAAAATGTCTTTATGCTCTACTTTCATCACTAAAAAAAGAATTATATAGACATAAGACTTGATTGTGTAATGCCAGAGTTACACAGAAAAGCGTCCCAACTATCAGTGTGAGACCGTGACTTCGAGTCACAGAAAGAAAGCATGTTATACACTTCTCATGTAGAAGAAGGTAGAAAACATTTTCTGTGTAAAGCTGCCCTTTCCATCAGTAGTTTGCCAGGATGTGGTTGGCTGGCTTTACGTGTCAGAGGAAGTATATTATAATTCATCCTCCCTGCTTGGTAGCTGTTGTCTCATAGGGAAGTCATAAGATATGTTCAAACATGCTGTACACGTACACTCTTTTAGGTGTTTCCAAATCTGCTTGTTGTAGTAATGTCTGTCTTGGCGATGAGTAGCATTACAAAGTAGCATTCCACTGCCGACAACAAATAATTTTTCAGAAGGGAGATTTGTGATTTGTATCGAAAATTCAACACACACACACATCATATTATACGATAAAAAAGTCATCAAATTGACCCATATTCGCACAACATTGACACGGCTGGATATGCGCACATCATCCATGGTTGCTGTCCCTCATTGCTACAATTCGGAATCTCACTATATTAAATCCAATATAGTGTTGGTGTGCTTGATACACTTGTACCAGAGTCAATACTGCTCTCAGTTTTGCTCAACCAACCTAATATCTGGAGGTGTAGAGAAGGGAAAATCTATCTGTAGTACCAAATGTGTTCGTTAATACCTGTTTAGATAAGTATGCTGGTATATTTTTTGTTATTTTCTAACATAATGGAATAGCTAGCGATAAAGGAATGCACAATTGCATCAAGATGAATGAAACTAAAATAGATAGTGCCATGTGGTCACACCCTTTTTCTGGTGAGTCAGAGGTGATAGAAGGAAGAAGGCAAATGATCAGGTTTCAACCTGTTGTGTACACACACGGATATCAGGGCTGTGCCTTTCTCACTTTTTCTCACTTTCTCACTGACAGTAGTGCTGTCTACAGTTTACGTAATAGGTTTATATACTGAATTCATATTTTTTTTGTCGTCGATATGGTAAAGTTTTTTTGTCTGGAGATGTTTATTTTATGTGCTTGTCAGCGCTTTAACAGATAAATCAATTTTCCACTAGAGTACAGAGCAGTTTTTTTGGTTTCTCAGTAAAGTGACAAGCTGTTTGTAATGAAAGAGAGAGAAAGGGTGGTGAGGGAACAGCTATAATCGCTAATAAGAGGAATAAAACACAACAGAACATGTTAAAGAAAAGGAACAAGCCTTCAAGTGGTAACAGTTTTGATGCAAAAAGCATCACAACAGCTTGATATAGATTTGAACCGTATAACTATAATGATCTAACTATAATGAAGTCATTTATTCTTTACTTATGATCATTTTATTAATGAGTAATTATGTTTCTTTCTCACAGGTTGAATCTGCGACCTGCTGGTAGGACAAGAGGGGAAAAAACCAAGCCATTCCGGAAATGCTCATAAACTCCATTCATTTTTGTTTCCTGTAAAACAAAGAGGGGCCTGATGGGTTGCAAAACAGAGCTAAAATGTATTTGGACTCACGTGGGCGCCGTGAAGTACACACTCGCCCTGGTGGAAACACACACAGGCGAAGGAGCTGTGTGTGTACATACAACCCTCTGAAGGGCTCCGGACATTGCCGGCTTCATATGGATACTGAAATACTCAAGCGTTCACAATATTTCTTCAGAAGAGACCAATTTTTTTTCCCCTGGCACGAGTTAAGTTCAGAAGTATGAGCTGTCATTTAGGCCAGAAGACCACAAGAGCGCCGTTTTTGTTCTCCATCTTCATAATTACGGTCTTTTATTAGACGGACCATCCCAGCGGGAACCCGGGGCTCCTGCAGAGACTGTGGCAGATTTTTTCATTCCATTGTTTCCTTTTTTCTGTTTGACTTGTTATTTCCACACACCCCTCCATTGTTTTTTTTTTGTTGTGTTTTTTTTGGAGGGGGGGTGGGTTCTTTTGCTCTGCCTCATGTTTGACTCATGTGTCCACATTCACTGGTCACTTGTGTACTCTGAAACGAACGCCTTGCTCTTGAGAAAGAGTAGTGTTTAACTGGGCTTCCTGCTTTGTTTGCTGCTGTTGCTGTTCAGCCTCTCCGATCGCTGAAACACAGGGCTTAGAATCGATTTGCACTAAAAGAGCTTTCACTTGATTTTTTTTTTCTCTCTCTCTGCCAAATCGTGTCACATTCAAGCCATAAAAATTTCTATTTTTTGATGAAACTACAGATCTATTTTATCACAGTTCAGTTAGGTCATAAATTGTATATGTATTTTTATGTAATAGCGCACATAAACACCTGCACTGTGTACGTCAAATTGTTCATGAAATTGTTTTAGAAATATGCTCACCTTGTTTTTTGTTTGTTTTTTTAAGGCTATTTTTACATTTCAAACTATAATTTATAACGTGTGTTAAATCTCTATTATTGTTGTTGTTATATTTTTCTGATGTTACTATGAAAGGTAGACAGTATGACAGTACTTTTTTCCTGTAGCTCTGCAAGCCGACATCAGACGCTCATTTTCTGACCCCTCCAATCCGCTTTTAGCTCTGTGTTTTCTCCCCAATGCCTGCGGGTCTCAGTGTGGGTGGGGCTCTCGGAGACCCCTCCCCTTCCCGGCGCTTTCGTCCCAGTCGCTATGTGCCTGTATCTGCGGCAACAATTTTCCTCGTTGGGGCTACGACACTTTTCCTGTGCTTCACGTAAGTCTCACTTTCCCGGTTCTCTGTCTCCGTGACTGAAAAGATTGATCGTGTCTCTTCTGCTCTCTTTCTCGGTCTTCATCTTCATCTTCGTCTTTCTCTGATTTCAGTTGTCCTTGGCTCGCGGAACGTTTCTCTTCTTCCATTCCTGTCTACAATGCCATGGTATTCCTTTTCACCTTGGCCAACTTTTGCATGGCTACATTTATGGACCCAGGCATCTTCCCCAGAGGTACAAACTCATCTTTGTTAGTTAGTAAGATACGTAGACATCTTTATGATACATCTTTGTTAGTAAGATACGTAGACCAGGATGAATTGAAATCTTGGATCCATTTTTTGTCATTCTGCCAAATAATCAACGACAACGTGGCACAATTTGGGCTGATGAGATGGGATTTATGTTGACTCCCAGAAGTTGATTGAAAATTTATTACTCTTTTACAACATACGTTTTGCCAAAAATTATAATTTTTCTTTAATTAAAGTAAATGCTATACATTCAAGTCACATTTCCACACCAGGGTCTTCTTTTTTCTTTCTCTTGAGGAGAAAAACTGCATAGTCTTCCAACCTGTAGAGTTTCCTGTGCCAGAAAATGTTAAAACTGACTGTCACAAAGCACTGACACTGGAGATTCCTTCAGTCAATGTTAAATAAATCTATTTCTTTTCTAAATCAGTGTATATGAACAAGCATGTTAAAATAAACTTCTTTTTTTTCTTTAATTCGTCTATTTTAATAACTAGTTGCTGGTTATTTGTGTTTGTTTGTATTATTATGTATTATGCAGCGGAGGAAGATGAAGACAAGGAAGATGATTTCCGTGCTCCTCTTTATAAGACGGTGGAAGTGAGGGGCATTCAGGTGCGCATGAAATGGTGTTCTACGTGTCGCTTCTACAGACCTCCTCGATGCTCACACTGCTCCGTGTGTGACAACTGTGTCGAGGTACACACTCTTTCACTACATTCTACTGTTCACATCATCGTGTTGTATTCGTCTGTCTGATATCTCTGTGTCTTGGATTTTAGGAGTTTGACCATCACTGTCCGTGGGTCAATAACTGCATTGGGAGGCGGAACTACCGTTATTTCTTCCTGTTCCTTTTATCTCTCACTACACACATAATGGGAGTGTTTGGATGCAGCCTGCTGTACATCCTCTATCACACCGAACAACTGGACGAAGTACACTCTGGAGTTACGTATCTTTTTCCATCGAGGAATCTTATTCAGCGAGTCTTATCACTCGCTACCACAAGATAAAACTACCACTTATTCCTCCAAAGAAAGTGGTGTTGTAGAAGAAGGCTGACATTTGGTAAACATTTTAAGAACTCACACACTGAGTATCCACTGTATCCCAGTGGGTTGTGGGTTTAGCTGTGTTGTGAATTTTCACTTAATTCAAAGCAGTTTTATTTGGGTACTAAATCACACTTTCCCTTGTTACTCTTCAGCTGTTGTACATGCAATCCCTAACACGCATAAACACTATAAAGTGTTAACAAGACGTTACACACATGTACAGACTGTGTGCTTCTTGTACCGTTAAAATGTAAAAAAGTTTTTTAAGAATTAATTATTGTTATTCCTCTTTAACACGGCACTCAGTATGGCAGTGATGTGTATCGCAGGTCTGTTCTTTGTCCCAGTAGCAGGACTGACTGGCTTCCACATTGTGCTGGTAGCCAGAGGAAGAACGACAAACGAACAGGTGTGTGCCTCTGTGTGTGCGTGTGTGTGTGTGTGTGTGTGTTTGTGTGTGTATGAGTATTATTCATATTTTGGTGGTAGAAACCAAATTTTCTCTTTCTCTCTTTTCAGGTTACTGGGAAGTTCAGAGGGGGCGTTAACCCATTCACAAATGGATGTTGTAAAAACGTGTCTCATGTGCTCTGTAGCTCTCAAGCTCCAAGGTTTTCACACTTATTTATTTGATCAATTTCTATAAATGTATATGTAGTTCTGGAGCAGCCCTGATGTTGGTGTGTGTGTGTGTGTGTGTGTGCAGGTACATAGGGAGGTTGAAGCAGACCCAGTCACTTCAGGTTCAGCCTCCGTTTCTGCGGCCTCAACTTTCCGAAGCACAACTCGCTGCAAAAGTCCTGGACAATGGGATCCAGCAGGTACACGTTTACACACAATCGTGAAAACAGACTTTGGTGTTGTGCACCTGTATGATAATGCTGTCTTTTAATTATTAATGAACAGTAAATTGTACTTTTGGTCTGTTTTATAGTTAGTTTCCCCTATATTATTGAAACTCAATAATAACTGCTGTTTGTAGCATAGATATCTCAAGGGTTTGACGTGTTATGCTGCAGAGATGCTTTTCTACTCACCATAGTTGTTAATTATGCTTATTTTAAGTTACCATTACCTTGTAGTCTGGTTGTTCTCTCCTGACCTCTCTCATGAGGAAGGTGTCGTGTTTTTTTACAACGTAAATTGTAGATACTCAGTGTGCATGAGTTTGTGGCTGGTAACTGTAGGTTTATTGAGTTTATAACCTACTAATTGTTACCACTGTGTGTCACAGTTTATCTTGCTCTGATGACTCTTGTTAGTTTATTTTATATTATACATGAATAAAAGTACTGTGTGTGTCCTCTAGTCTAAGAGCAGTCTGGAGGCCATGGAAAGTCAATCTACAGACATTGAGCCACCCCCACCTCCTAAACCGGAGCACAGATATCAAGGGCTGCCTCACACACACAATGAAGGTCAGTTTTTTAAATCTGTCACTTAGGTTCAGCATAATTTTATGTATTTTATTTCAGTATGTAATTTGTTTCAATATCTTCCAATCAGAGAGCAGTCTCCTGAGTGAAGCACCACCCACACCTGCATTATATAAATATCGACCGTCCTACAGCAGTCCAGGAAAAAACCACACACATTCCACACACAAGGTAGGAAAGTGTGCAGATGTAAAATCTGCCCACACACACACACACACACACACACACACACACACACACACACACACACACACACACACACACACA
>JAOTRN010000001.1:22996580-23009706 GCA_028566695.1 Bagroides melapterus
CACACACACACACACACACACACACACACACACACACACACACACACACACACACACACACACACATATATATACAAACACTGGTTAAGGCTCTTCAGACTGGATGGTCAACAGTTTTTTTTTTTATATTTTTTAATGGTGCACAAATATGTTTTATGCTTATTTTTATCTCCTAATGATTCTGTAGCAAAGACACTGAGTAAGTTTTGTGTGTGTGTGTGTGTGTGTTTATGTGTATGTGTGTGTGTGTGTGTGCGCTCACTGCTGTGTGTATACTGTGTTGTTTTGCTCTGTGGATATATTTGCATCATGCTGGGCCAGTTCCTATGAACATGTTTCTCTCTGCCTTCGGGGGGGTGTTCTGCGTTTCATCTCCTGCCCCTTTGGTTAACATGCTGTGAAACAAAAACCAAAATAAGCATTAGATGGCTAATAAACAGTTGAAACACTGCTGTTTGAACACTGATGAGTCAAGTCACAAGCTTTTATAGTCATTTCAACCATTTACAGCTAGTACGGTACACAGTAAAACGAATAACATCTTCACCATGGTGAACACATCAAACGTAGAATTACAGGAGACAACACAGAACTATGTACACTACATAGACCTTTACATTACTAAATAAAGTGCTTGTGTGTAAACAGTGCAATAAATGTGCAGCGCCAACCAGGACACAGTTTTGTAATGAATAAAGAGCAAGAAGGTAATTCAGTATAGTAAATTATTGAGTATTCATACACATTTCTGTTGTGTCCATCTTATTTATTGTAGTGCACCGCCCACGATTATTATAAGTCCATTACATTTAAGAGAACCAATTTAGTTTTTGTTTCTGTTTCACATCATCTTTAAACCATCCCCATGCTGTTTGGAGCGTTTGGTATACTGTCTCCTTCTGTGTGTCTTTCTCTCAGATGAATCGGGGGGACAGTGTGACGGAGTCGCCCTCCGTCCCCCTGTCAACCGGGCACGCCAGCTATCGCTCAGAGCCTAGTCTTTCGGGCCGGGGGATTTCTGGGTGGCGACCAGGAGGGGGAGGGGAGGGAGGCAAAGCAGGCTCGGGGGGACTGGGTGGGCGGTCTTATCCTTCCTTCACTGACACGATCCTACACTCAGCGGTGGCCTCGTGCTCCTCCAGCATCCGCTCTGCTCAGACGACCCACAATGCACTGGGGCCACTGCTGTCTGAGGGCACGACCTCTACCAGCTATAAAAGCTTGGCTAATCAGACACGGAACGGCAGCCTGTCTTATGACAGTCTGCTGACGCCTTCGGAGAGTCCGGAGTTTGAATCGGCTGCTCCCGAGCTGTCCCCACCCAGGCCAGCACCCCCACGCTCACTCGGTTCTACTCCTGCAGCTCCACCCATCATGGGTTACACCTCACCGTTCTTGTCTGCTCAGCAGAGGGAGGGATCTCTCCAGGCCTGCCCTGCCCCCCTAAGACCCTCCCCCAACAGACCTTTCCTGCGCCCCACAAGCCCACCCCCTTCCCGAGCTCCACCCCTTTCTCCTCGTGCTCGCTCTTTGGGTTCACCGCCTCCTGGCGCCGCCCCGGGAAGCATGCCCATTGGCAAATCGTTATCCTATGCAGGTGGAGCGGAGTTACGGCAATGCCCAAATAACACAGGGGGTGGTACTTCCACATCAAAGTGAGTAACGCCCACAAATAATGCCGTTCCGTTTTTCTGTCCCTTCCCCCACACGTCGTCTCTCCTTAAATGATGTTAAAATTCTATGTCCCTGCTCCGGTTTGGTGCGCTTGTGTTTTTGGGTTAATATCTTTCTCTAATACTTTGATCAGTAATGTGATGTTTTTTTCTTGCTACATATTATTTCCACTCTTCTGCTGCCTCTTTTTCATTTGCTTGTGTGTCTGCCATGTTGTTGTACCGCCATTCCCCCTTTCCTCCTTTATTTTTGTCCCTTTTCCGATCTTCCTCACCTGTGTCTTCCTCACTTCTCCTGCCTTGTGACCGTTAAGGATGACTCTGTCTCTGTGCTAAGGTTTGTCTCTTTTTGTTCATTCTGTTTGTGTGTCAGTGTAAATGTGTGCCGACGTGTTCAGAGTACGTGTGTGTGCATGCGTGTGTCTGTGAGTAAACCTTTGATTAAACATGCATGATTCAATCTCACCCTGCATGTCATCACACCCACTGTTGTAGAGGGGGAACGGCAATACACTGAAACCCAGTTATAGTTTAAGTAGAAGAGTTGATATTTTCTTTGAACTATTACCTTGAAGTGATTTTTGTTCTATTTTAATATTCATAACGACCATAAATACTAATACAGTATACAGCGTAAGTATTCACCCTTCTTACTTTTTAACCCTTCAGTATTATGGACTGTATTCTGTTAATCCCAGTTACAGCCATGTTTAATTTCACTTTGATACACTACAAAATGTAGAACATTTTAAGACGTGCATAATTAATTCAAGACATTCTAATAGAATCTCATAAAGTTATGTGAACGATGTATTACCCAGCCCTGGCTCCTAGCTTATGTACTCTGACGCAGCACTTTTTTTTTTTTTCGTTTTGTTTTTTCAACTTATGCCTCTGTCTCTTCCTTTTGCCTTTGAATTAACCAGCTCTAGGCAGAGACTGACCAATCACAGCACCCATGCACACAAACCTGGCGGTGGTGTGAAGAAAGTCAGCGGTGTTGGAGGAACAACTTATGAGATTTCAGTATGAGGTTTTTTTTTGGTTTTGTTTTGTTTTTTAAACGACGCAGAGGATTTACTCGTTTCTTCTGCCAACAGGGCGACCAGTGAGCAGATCGTCCGTGTAAGCCAAAAAAAAAAAAAACAAAGTACAAAGACACAAAGCAAAAAAAGAAAGAAAACAAAACTCCTCATGGATCCATCTTTGGAGGAAGAACGCTAAAATGTGGATTAGTGTATAAAAAGCCCAAACTCCATGATTTTTTCTTTTTTTTTAACATATTTAAAGAATTGTTTAAGATCCACGAAGGCTGTTTCATCCAGACTGGAGCTGCTGACCTTGCTGTATGAACAATTGCTTATAGACTCCAATGGAAATCACATTTTTTTTGTTTTAACTGCATACTCTGGACTGTCATTTTACTTGTATTTTTTATGTTTCTTTTCCTAATATTATTTTATACAGGTACTGATACAGTATAGTGTAAGATTTATTGAATATGTTTGATAGGAATGCCAACAATAGTAGCACATAGGCAGTGCTTTTGAGAGGTTTTTTTGTTTGAATTTCGTTGTTGAATATAATAGATGGCTGCATCAGCCAGTCAGAACCCGAGCTGGAGTTCACAGCCAAAGAGACAAGTGTAGTCAGGGACCTGCCTTTGACAGACACCACACTTGGCAAATAAGAGTGAATGTAATATTTGAATCATTACAGCACAAAATGTTTTGTGATGGAAAAATCTGGGTACTGTACGTATTTTGTGCAAGATAAGGGTTCCTTTGGGTTCTTTGTTATTTGTCCATCAATCAGGAAGGAGCCATTTCAATTGTTGGCCAGAGGAGAGTGCTCTGGTTTTGTGACAGTACATGCTGGATGTGCAGTATGCCACTGAGTCAGGGGAACTGTACTATGTTGGGTTTTTATTATTATTATTATTATTATTATTATTATTGTTATTATTGTTATTATTATTTTTATAGGCAGTGGATAAGGTTCAGAGCTGGATTATAAGATTTCTGACCATCATCACTTTGAGGTTTGATTTGGGCTGTGTGTGTGTGTGTGTGTGTGTGTGTGTGTGTGTGAGCATAAAATTGCAGAGAAACAATTACTGATGTCTCCAACTATTCTACTAGAGCACATTCCAACTTTGAACCTCTTCAGAGACTCTGCTAATTGTAGTGTGTGTTTGTGTGTGAGAGTAAGTGAGTGAGTAAGTGAAAGGCAAACAGAGAAATTGTAAGCTTCACGTTCAGCTTTGAAGTCTGAGGACCAGTGACCGGTCAGTGTAACATTAAAGCGGTTATGCAGTGACACACACACAAGTATTTTTACTGATAACCTTTTGTCATTTCCACCATGGCCTTATAAAGCCTTTTTTTTAACTGTAACTTACCTGCACGCGTTAACAGGACAAAAGGATTAGGTTCAAATGGTGGAGGTTTTTTTCTACCTGTCTGTATTCCTTTAATGCAGGTGACACTGGGTCACATGAGCCAACACATTTCCAACAAAACAATAAATAATATTGCAACACTGAAATAATACTGGTTTACCTGTTTTACAGAATGAGTGAATATATTGAATGTAAACTACAGATTCTTTCTGTCAGGGTTGTGGATTGAAAGGGAAAAAAACAAGCTGTTGCATCATGATGTAGTAAAAAAATGATCAGTGGGGTGTCAGAATGTCTTGGCATTTCCAGTACTACATTTTTGGTAAATAGTTTTTTTTTCTGTAACAACACATCCTGACGTTTTTCGGTTCTCTTATACCGCAGCAAGTGAGCAGACTGTCTGGTATCTCTACAACACTGAAGGTTGTTTTACTGATGTACTGATTGTCTTTCGTTAATCTCCGCTGCATTTATTTCTCTTTTTTGCTTTCTGACCCCTCCATCAGTGGTTGATCTCCATCAGGGTGTTCTTGTGGCCCCAGCTCCACCATCTTCTCATTGCGCCCCTTGCCGAGCTTTTTACATTTCTCGAGTATTTCATTCAAGTTGAACTCGCGGATGATGTTTTCCTGCAAAAACATCAAAATTGGTTTTCAACTGTAATCGTGGACAATATGAGCACACTCTTTGGTCACTTCTCACACCTTTGTATTCGCAACATGGTGTTAAATGTTTGGTAATGTCAGATACTCTACTGTATGTTTAACTAGACTTTTATCCAAAGATTTTATTTGTACACTCTCTTCCTTTTGCATCGTATGCTACCACAGAAAACAGGCTTCTGTATGAGAAGCACCTGTCTGTACCCTTGCTCTACAAACCTTCTTTTGCTTGATTCCTCTGAGCACATTTACTTAAGTGATATGTCCTCGAAGATGGTAGGCTTCAACTAATATCTAGGTCACAAACTGGAAGTCTAGAGGTATGTATGGTCCTATTTTTTAAAGCAATTCTAACCAAGCTAAACTGCTCCCAAACCAACTCTAACCCCGGCTTATCCTACCAACTCCTGAAGCCTTTCTGACCTCTCTGACTTGCTTTCAATGTAATTCTGACCACTTCAACCTGCCTTTGCTAGTCCCACCTCCTGTAGTTTTATTTGACGTGCCCTTTACCTCTGTGAAGCTCCAGCTCACAGCTCTTCCCTTCTTGTCCACTTGGGGACGACGAACAAATTCACGGCCGCCCTGCAGCAGCAGCAGAGAGGGCAGTTGCTTGGAGAGTGGTGAAAGACTTACTTTATACCTGAGCACAGAAACATGTTCATGAAGATTCTGCCCATTTTAACCAGTAGTTATTGACCCCTTATTAGCACACCATTGTTACAATTCTAGAGAAAGACCTCATAGTTCACCTCTCAGCAGCAGCTGCATGTTGTCCTATGTCTATTTTTCCAAATTTGAGTCCAGCACAGTTATACCTGCAAGATATGAACCTTACTGTATCCATTCAAGTCTATATTAGTTGTTGTTTCTCTGTATTGATAGTGTCTGGTATATTGGCCTTACTTCAGCGAGAGGTCAGCAAAAACAGGTGCAAAACACTGACACTCTGAAGACCAGTTGGCATAAAACTCGACAAGCCACGTTACACGACTATCCCTCTCCATTTCCTCCTAACGGCAGAAGTAACAATAAATTCAGAATATAGCAGTAAAACAAAACAGTCATATGCATTTAAATGAACTATGGTGGTCCTTCTTCCTGTACTCACATCTATGGTTTTGTCATTGAAGTAGGTGATGTATTCTGGACCCATGTAGATGGAAGGCTTACATGTGATCAGGAACACTGTAGATTAGGGGATTCATTTAATTCTATAATATAAATCAGTGTTTTATGGTGTACACAATTATTATAACATGGTGCCTTGGTGTTTCTCTACAGAAGTCCTAAGAGGCCGTGCATTATTTTTTTTTTTCGTGATAACTTATCTCGACATGTTTTGTCATGATAACGTAATTTATATGCAGTTAGTTTCTACTTGTGTGGAAGTTGTCAATCACATGAGTCCCTGATCAATGTAAAAGTGAATGGGATCATCTGTGATGCTGCGATATAACACTTGCTGCCTCTAGAACATGTTCCTTAACACAAAACAAGAAAGTAAAAGTATAATAGTGCATGACCTCTTAGGACTTCGATATTTTTATGCAAGTCTTAACACCTTTGGGATGAACTGGAAGGCAGCCTGCACCCCAGACCTTCTAACACAACATCAGTGTCTGATCTCACTAATGCTCTTGTAGCTGAATGATCACAAATTCACAAATCCTCTCAACCATGCGCTATCATCTAGATAAAAGAAGAGTGGAGGCTGTTATCTCGGCAAAGTGGATTGGGATATTCAAAAAGTAAATAAGGGTGTGATGGTTAGAAGTCCACAAACGTTATAGTCTAATGTGACACCTTTTGCATAAAAGGTGAGGGTCTACAACATATAATGTGTAGTATATTGTTTATTACCGACACACAGTGTGACATAGAGGAGGCCAAATCTCAGGTCCACTCTGAAGAACAACACCACGTTTGCCACCTTACTGAAGAGAAAAATATTTCCTAAATGCTGCTCCAGAGTTACTGAAAACACACAGAGAGCAAGGAAAGTCCCACATTTTCATCACTCAATACTAACCAAATTTAAATGTAATTTTAATTACTATTGTTCTAAAATACTGTGATGTGTTCAGTAACCACACACTCACTCGCTCTGCGGTTCTTCATCATGACAATAGCACTGAGGAACATGAGGATCTCCAGCTCCCTCTGTAACACATTTCAGACAATATTGTCCAAATTTATGATTTCCATTTCTGTGTCTTTAGTGTAACTAAGGCCAACGTTTGAACCAATGGCTCCACTAATTTTGTGCTGGATGTTTCATTAACATGTTGTTGAATGCTGTCTGAAAATGGTCATTTTAAAAAGAGTTCTAAGAGTGAAACCACACTGTTGTAACTTTACTACCAATCGGCACAGCACAAAACATTTCTAATTTCTCCCAGAGTGGACTTAAACTACTATTAAAAATACAACTCAGTTTAAATTTATAAGACGATCAGTTAAATTCTTACAGCTCACAGTGCATGAGGAGGAATGAGAAGATAGATTTCAGTAAACTGTGAGGAGAAGCATGTTCACTAACCCAGTCAAAGTTGCAGGAGTCTCCGTCTTCTCTCTGAGAGGGTAAGTGCTCACACACACCAGGACATTTCCTCACAGCAAGGAAAGCGATAGACAGAAGAAATGACAGGAAATAATATGGCTTTAAGAGCCACTTATATATCTGTGGCAGTTGGAAGAAAAATGCGAAGAGGCCAGTGATTAATCCCATTTTTACGCAAGTGTGTGGAGAGATAAAAAGTGTATGCAATGAGGGAGAAGGGAGAAGAGGGAGGAGGGGGCAGAAATAGGACAGCAACAGGTGTGTGTGTTTGTGTGTGTGTGTGTGATTTTTATATCTTGGTGGGTACCATATGTCCCCACAAGGGCAGGAATATCTGAGACACTTGTGAGAATTAGAAATGTTTACTCGTATGAGAATATAAGAATTTTTACAAGAAGAAGAATTAGAATATAAAACATTAGAATATATTCTTGAAGAATTTGAGAAATATTTAGTATGCATTACAAATAAATTTATATAGCGTTTCGAAAAAGACGGCATGAACTATTGCAGCTTCCGTAGTTGATATGGTCCTCTTGGCGGGTAGATGAGAATGTCAACATTGGGAGGAAAAAACATGGAGGAAGTCGCTAATAGTCACTGCCGGTTAGTCGATTCCACTTTAACGGAATCTGGTCAAACAAGAGAAAATTCGAGTTCAAAGGTGTCGGAACAGACCGGTGTCCACGAAAACGGCTCGGTTAAATCGGCTAAATGTGAACCACGGCGGAGCAGACTGAAAGTCTTTAACAAAGTTATGGAGAAAAGCCTGCAGCGGCTTATAGCTGATGCGAGGTGACTAAAACTCTCCTCTCCTGTTCACTGGATAATGCAGAATGTTATGTAAAGTGTATTTAGAGACATGGCCTTTAATGATTTTTTTATTCGCATTGCAGATTATTTGTATTTGTGTCCATTACAGTTATTTCAAGTTCATTCAAGTTATATTCCTATTAAAATCTTTAGTATTATTTTTAATCATATATTATCGTCATATCTTTGGACTTTGTATATGTAAAGTGGTTTGACTATAACAGTGATGTGTCGTTTGCGAATGAGTCAGTTCTTTGAGTCGGCTCTTTTAGGTGACGAGAGAGCCGAGAGCCGATGATTTTCAGAAAGTTACTCACTAACCAAAAAAATCCAGCAAAAAGCAATGCCTTTGCATAGCATATTAGTTCTACAATACAAACTAAACCTAGAGATTTTTTTGTGTGCATGTGCTCAGTTTCAGCAGGTTTGCCCACTCTTTCCATCCACTGTGCAAGCAGAATCCACAGATAACTGAGGTCATCCATAAGCAGTTCATTAGTGATCTGCAGAAAGCTATCCAGGTAATATGTAGTCATATCAGCCTATTTAACATGCTATTTTATATTTATATCAGTGTGTGTGTATATATTTGTTCAACCATTCCTATCTTCTTATAAACCTTAACCGAAGTTTTATAACCCAAATAGTTTTTAAATAATCAAGATTAATTACTGTATTGGTTTTAGGAATGCAAGTAATAAATGTGTATCTAACCTGTAGCTTTTGTGTATGCAGGAGGACATAAACAAAGTGATAGAAGAAGGGGACCTGCAGGTGAAACTGGATGAGTTGGACAGACTAGAAGTACAAGCTAAAGACACAGCAGGACCTGCATGGTAGATTTACTATATACATGGGTCAGGGCCATGACACTACAACTTGTATACAGTTATTTATTTATTTATTTATTCTCTTTGCAAAAAATTTTGTTTTTAATTCTATGTCAATCAAATTTGTAGAAATCTACCTTTTTTTTTTGCTCACAGTGTTTTTGAAAAAACTATTGAGTGTTACATACATACATCAATCGCCACTTGTGTGTCTTTTGCAGGCGACCCAGTGGTGTTCCTGAGCAAGATGTGTGCAGCGTGTTGATTCCTTATCATCAGGGGCAGGAGGAGTATGTACGTAGAGAGCTGAGGAAGCTGCAGAAGGAAAACGCAGCTCTGGCTCAGAGAGTACAGTCTGGACGAGACACTATCGTACACACAGAACAGCGCATAGCAGCAGCTGTGGATGAGTGGAAGGTGACAGAGTTAGGGAAAGAGAAAAATTTGTGTGTGTATTGTATGTCGGTGATTATTAAGATATTGATGTGATTAGACATGTGGTATATATGAGATAGATATATGGTAGTATATACATAATAGATTTATTCTTTTCTTTTAATGAAACTAAATTAAATGTTTCATTCATACTTTTACACCTGCAATATATATATCTGAATCTTTCTTTGTTGAAATGATTTCACTCCTATTTCTGACCCCACTTTCTGCCCTGTTTCCTTGCAGGCATCTGTTGCTGATTTGGAATCATTTGTCTCATCAATTTGTCCATCTGAAGATTTTTAGTTTCTCTTTGAGCTGATGTGGCCCAAGTCCATGTTCATAGTTAAAACTCTGAGGTTTTTTTTTAGTTATTTTTAAGCTACTTTGTGTTGTTTTATTCGGCCAAATGTTTCATTAAATCTCTTTCTTGTTGGATGTGTTTCTTATTTCTTTATTGACTTTACAACTTGATAATTGTAAATGTATTATCTCAGAATTTAATGTAATTTAAGGTTATTTTCCTCAAAATGTGATTCAGATTTTAATGTTCATTAGTTTAACAAAAAAAGAGACTGATTAACTGGAGTTGACCTTAATGAGAGGTTGATGTAAATACTTTGAGAATTTTTTGGATGTGAACATACAATATATTCACTTTTATTTTTTTCACAATTCAAGTTATTTGAGTGATCAATGAGTGTACAATGAACATTTTGAGAGTATAACTATTATAAGCTGTAGAAGTAAATACAGTGATTAAAAAATATATTTAATTGAAGCACATACATAAATCAGTATAATGACATTAAGGAATTCAACTTTTAAACGTAATGTTTTCATAATGTCTAAAAATCAGAATTTACGGTAGATTCATGGCATCGGTTTTAAACTTTGTTCCTATATTACCGTCATTACGGTACCGCCTGTGTTGATAACGAGCACTGGAACACTATTTGATAATACAAGCCGGCTTTAACGTTCCCTTAAGTTATATTTATTGCCTAAAAATAGTGTTTATTTTTTCTTAAGTCATGACAGAAATATTTTCAACTCTGTTTGGCCAAAGCGATTCTCAGGCACCCCCGAGTTCTGCGGCTCTGGGTTTTGGACCGGGAAAACCCCCACCTCCGCTCCCGCAGAGCGCAGCTCCGTTGCCTGCTCAGCTTTCAGGACAGCTCGGGGATGAAGGGCCTACAACCCGGAAATCAGGAGTCATCAACGAACCGTTCTATTTACTGCGGGAACTGCCTGGTAAACTTGGTGGTATTTTGTGTGTTAAAACATGTATTAGAGTGTACATCGTTGTGTTCATTACACATCATACATGTGTATGTTTTTGTAAACAGTTGGAAACGATTTAACGGGAAACACAAACCTGATCACACACTACAATCTGGAACATGCGTACAATAAGTTTTGCGGTAAGAAGGTGAAGGAAAAACTCAGCAACTTTTTACCGGAATTACCAGGTGAGATACTAGCAAAGGGAAAGTGCAGTGATGTGATGTGTGGATGAATAATTGTGCTGCTGTACTTAGTTGAATCATTTTTACAGCTTGCAATATGGCCAGTTGAATCCAGGGATAAATGTGCATTACTGATTGTGATGTGTATTAGTCATTACCGTTACACATAATACATTATAATACCTTTATCATTAATATTTGCAACATTTGCACACCTTCTTCTGTGGTGTCATGCAGGCAGCATTTGGACCTGCAGTTTATTGTTGAATGATAATCTACACTTACTTACTATCACTCCTGTTGCGTGGTTTTAAAAAAAAAACTCCAATGTGATTGTTTTCAGGTATGATAGACAGTCCGGGCGTTCAGGATGGCAGTTCATTGCGCAACCTCATAGAGAAACCTCCAGTGTGTGGAAACTCATTCAGTCCACTGACTGGAGCACTTCTGACTGGCTTCAGACTACACACTGGGCCGGTACGTACATACATGCACACATTTATATATGTATGCACACAAACACACACATTTTCATGCACACTGAGTCTGTGTGAATGCTATTTACCAAACAAACGCCGTTACAGTGCGTGCTGAAGTGGCACAAAAGTGATGTATACATTTTTTATAAACCCAGAATCAGAATAACCTTTATTGGGGCAAGTATTGTGATTTTACATGTACAAGGAATTTGTGTGAGTGGTGTACTGGTGCATTACTAATATGAAGCAAAAAAGCATAAGTATAAAGAACCTCATGTAAACTATGAGAATAAACATAAGAATATGAAAAAAAAATCCTGCTTTCTCATTGTTTTAATTTTTAAGTAAGCCATACTATACCTTATGATTATCAAAGAATTGTGTCTAGTTAGAATCATTGTCTACTAATCAGTACAGCACAGCAATCTTCAGCAGCAGCATGTATGTGTTTTATCCAGATGAGCACTAAACTGCATGCAAACACAATAAGACCTCATGCTACACGTGTGTAAACGCACACCCACCTAAACCCATGCAGAGTATGGATTAGATTATCACTTATGCACACTCGGGCTGTGTGCTACAACAGTACACGTGCACAATAATCATGTGAACAGATCACTCCCTAAAGGGTACACACTCTTCTACTTTTACACACTGCACAATGGATGAACGCATTTACCCATGCATGACTAGAAATATTGAATCAGTATGTGCTCTATAACAACACACAAATAGTTACAAAAATATGTTGATACTGTATACGATGAGTTTTTCTTTTTGGCTTTTAGCTTCCAGAGCAGTACAGACTAATGCACATTCAACCTCCGAAGAAGAAAAGCAAACATAAACACAGACATCATCGACCTCAGGATCCCATACCACCAGGTGACACACACACACACACACCTGTACAAAACTGACAGAATGTCTAGAGTGCAGAAATGAGATTTGAGGGCTTAGACTTTACATGACTTTAAGTGATCCTAATTATGAGAGAACTAATTCAGTTTCTTTCTCCTCTACACTTGCTTGCTGAAATTTTATAAAATGTCGTACATTTGACATTTCCTATGTACTATTACTTTGTGAAAGTAATGTGATAACATTCACACATTAATTTGTGGTTTTCTTTGAACAGAAACACCGTCAGACTCTGACCCCAAGAAGAAGAAGAAAAAGAGGGATGATGATCCTGAGCGCAAAAAGAAAAAGAAGGACAAGAAGAAGAAAAAGGTGGGTGGGGTTACTCTGCATTATACAGGAAGGAAAAGCTTAATCACATTATTAGTTCAATATTATTATTTTCCCAAGATTGCATGTTATGACGTTTTAATACTACAGTAGTTGAAAAGCTAGTACAGTTTCTATAAATTACGTGTCTTTTTTAAAACCTTTCTAGTTTGATTTAATGTTGTGGTATCCAGAAGACATTTCTGTTATACTTTAATTTCTAACACTGTTTTTTTCTATTTTTAAGTTATAAATAATCTTTTACTGCAGAGCACATAGTTTGTTACATCTTTACTTCTGACACAAAGCGCTGACACTGGAGACTTCTTCCAAATATGACAAATATCCGTTATACACACACGACCAACGTGATATTCATGTCATTGGAAAAATATTGATTTAAAAAAAAAAAAAAAGATATGTTCTCTCCATCATCAGTCTTTGTTTTGTTCAGATATTAATGCTTATTATATCTCAGTTCATAGAATTTGCTTTTAAGATCATCTGTCTAATAGAATTTATTGATCTGTGTTGATGATCTCTCTCTCTCTCTCTCTCTCTCTCTCTC